>LR738710.1:377193031-377210309 GCA_902687465.1 Secale cereale | reverse complement strand
AACACCCCTAGGACCTAGCGCCCTCTTTTTTCCTTTTTTTCGTTCTAGTTTGTTTCGGTGTTCACACGCGCATAGTTGTGTTAAGTAGGCCACTGCCACATCTCTATCAGCAACCTCAACCTAGCGCAGTGGCTCGTCCCTCTTTCCCTTACCCCGCAGACCAGGGTTTGAATGCCCTTCGGGCTAGTGGAATAATGCCCCAATTTTTGCCTCTGAAGACTCTATGACTACGGGGTCCCACCTGACATTCTCCCTAGACACACACCCTTCTCACACCCTGGTCCACCTCAACACCCCCGGGACCCGCCTGTCATTGGCAGTGGCTAACCAGCCCCTTATCCTTTTTGTTTTTTCCTCTGGTCATGCATTTTCATTTTCAGATTTGCATTTATTTTCTGTTATATTCATAACTCCATATGCTTCCTTCCATTTACAGCAAGCTATATATGCATTTTGATCAGAATTTAATGTAGATTAATATTAAGCATCTTGTTGCCCTGTTCAACATGTTTAAATTGTTGTTTGCTTTTGTTTTGTTAAATAACATGATGGAAACGATTTAATTCATAACTTTTAAACTGTAACTCTGCTTCAAATGTTCTTTATATGTTTTTGGGGTAGAACTTTGCATAGAACATCATGGTGTAATATGCTTATTTGTCTAAAAACAGTAAGATGGGGAAATATGCAGAACAAGACCTAATATGAATATGCAGATGGGGACTTTACGGAATTGTTGTTTGTTTCTTCCGGCCCCATTTAAATTGCTTGTGTGGTATAGTTTGTTATGTGTTACACTCCTTGCCATGTTAAACAACATTTAAACTTGATGGTTGCTTAACAAGTTCAAACTATATAACCTTATGTGGTGTTATATCAATATGCTTTCTCTTGCATGTTGGGTTCCACTTAAATGAGTTGTGGTTGTTGCATTTTGCCTTGCCACATGTTGCACCCATGATGTTCCATTTGTGATGCATCATACCATGTTCATGCTCATATGCATCATGTCTTGCATCATGTGCTTGTGCATTGCATCGTGATTGATTTTGTTCCGGTGTTTGTATTCTTGTGTTGGGTAGAGCCCGGTGATGATTTGGAGATCGAGGTTCCTGATGAGACTGTGTTCGAGGAGCAAGTTTACGATCCTACGGAGGCCATAACAGGCAAGATGACCATTCCTTGATATCATCTCTACTGTTGCTATGCTAGATGCCTCGCTCTATTGCATTGTCGCGATACTTATTCTTTTGCTTGTTAGCCCCCACCTTGCCATGAAACCTTTAACTACCCACCTAGCAAACCATTGTTTGGCTAAGTTATGCTTTTGCTCAAGCCCCCTCTTATAGCGTTGCTAGTTGCACGTGAAGATGTTGTTTGCTCCATGTTGGATGTGATATTTGGGAATAACACAATATCTATTAATTACATCAATGCACCTATATACATGTCAATGGGTGGAAGGCTTGGCCTTTGGCTCGGTGTTTTGTTCCACTCATGCCGCCTTAAGAACCAATAAACAGGTGTTATGTTCCTTGATTTTGCGTTCCTAACGCGGTTGGGTATATGGGGACCCCTTGATAGTACGCTTTGAATAAAACTCCTCCAGCAAGGCCCAAAATTGCTTTTACCATTTTCCTAATAACTAAAACTTGAATAGGGACCGGCTAGCACCCGAGGACTTAATTAACAACCCGGACCAGTGCTCCTCATGAGTGTTGGTCCAAACTAGAGCAATGTGCGGGGCCACCACAAAGAAACTCGAGGATTGGTTTTACCTGTACGCGTCGCTTATCCGATCATGGCCTGAGACGAGATACGCGCGGCTCCTATCAGGGTGTTGGCACGTCGGGAGGTCTTGCTGGACTTGTTTTACCATTGTTGAAATATCTTGTACACCGGGATTCCGAGTCTGATCGGGTAGTCCCTAAGATAAGGTTTTTTTTACCTCTGTTGATCGTGAGAGCTTGTGATGGGCTAAGTTGGGAGACCCCTGCAGGGTTATGATATTTTGAAAGCCGTTCCCGCGGTTATGTGGCGGATTGGAATTTGTTAATATCCAGTTGTAGATAACTTGACAGAAAACCTCAAACATAATACACTACCGTGTGAGTAATCATGATGGTCTCTTTTCGAGGGAGTTCGGGAAGAGAACACGGCTGGGTTGCGGATGACTCGTAGTTACACAGGATCATCTAGTGATCTTGTTTTAGCTCATGACCAATGGCTTTCACTTCTCTTCTCGCTCTGATGATACGTAAGCTAGCCACCTCATCTACGCTTAGTGTTTGCAGCAGCCCACTCATTCACTTTCTCCTTACCCAAAGGCTTTGATAGTTTTGATACTCGGGAATGGGATTGTTGAGTCCTCGTGACTCACAGTTTACTACAAACACAGGTGCAGGTACAACCGAGTATGATTCAGTTGATGGCCATGAACTCAAGTGGGAGTTCGATGAGGAACGTGGGTCTATGTACGTGACGTTTCCCGATGACCAGTAGTGGTTCCTATTAGGGCCGATCGGGCATAGTGGGTGGTTATCTTCTTTTCATTTGGATATGTCCGTAGTCGGACCATGATTGTACTCGGATGGATGTATGACTTATTTATGCATTGTGTGAAGTGGCGATTGTAAGCCAACTATGTATTTTATCCTTTGTTCTTGTACATGGAAATGTGTGAAGATAACCTTCTTGCGATCATACCAAAATGTGATTATGCCTCTAAGTCGTGCCTCGACACATATGAGATATAGTTGCATCTTGGGCGTTAAACCCCCATGGGCTGGTCCGAATTGGACTAGGAGGGGGTGGCGCCCCCTCTTTCCTTCCCCCTCTGCTCCTCCTTCCCTCTCTCCACCTCTTTGAAAAGGAAGGGGACTCCAACTAGGATTGGGAATCCTAGTTGGATTCCACCTATTGGCGCGCCCCTCCTAGGCCGGCCTCCTCCTCCTCCCTCCTTTATATACGTGGGCAGGGGGCACCCCAAAGGCACAACAGACAATCTCTTAGTCGTGTGCGGTGCCCCCCTCCACAGTTACACACCTCGGTCATATCGTTGCAGTGCTTAGGCAAAGCCCTGCGCCGGTAACTTCATCATAACCGTCATCACGCCGTCGTGCTGATGAAACTCTCCCTCGTCCTCAATTGGATCAAGAGCTTGAGGGACGTCATCGTGCTGAACGTGTGCTGAACACGGAGGTGCTGTACGTTCCGTACTTGGATTGGTTGGATCGTGAAGACGTTCGACTACATCAACCGCGTTACTAAACGCTTCCGCTTTCGGTCTACGAGGGTACGTGGACACACACTCCCGCTCGTTGCTATGCTTCTCCTAGATAGATCTTGCGTGATCGTAGATTTTTTTTGAAATACTACATTCCCCAACAACTAGTGCAGTGGCGTAGAAGGTAAGTTGATTATTTGACTGAGTAACGTACATGAATGTGCGGTCAAATATGGCATGGTCGGACAAAAAATGGTTGGACGAAAAATAATAATAGAGGGACAGGGGTGACGAAGGGTCCTACCTGACAATAAAAGAAACCTTAAGTATGTTTTATGTTGTACTAGGTATGTGCCCGTGCGTTGCCACGAGAGCCAAATCTTATTATGCACAATAAGAGCATAATATTCGGGGCCAAATCATGTTGTTTTCAAAAATGATTTATATAATAAAATTCTACGAGGAGGCTCGTTGTTTCCTTTAAAATACTCCCAACTTCTTTAATTGGTAGAAATGTGGAATGCTACATCAATAGAAGTAAATTTTATTGGAGGGGGAAATAAATAATGACCTAGTACACATTCTCGTTCTAATGAGATGCATAGTGATTATGCAAAATTGGATTCTAAAGAAATAGACATTCCAATGTCAACTGTTAGGAACTGCTAAAATTCTTGTTGCATTGTACATCCATTATACCGATGTGACTTGCAATACTTTTGTGTTTAGTTACTGATCTGATGTCCAATCCTTGAGCAAATGAATCATCCATATTAACTTCCCTCTTCAATTAAACAGGGCCCAATTCCGTCCTCTCCGCTGATTGTGCGGATGGTAAGTTTCGTCATGCCATAGCGTTTGATGTGGTGATTGGTCTTTTTAGCGAACTTAGTGGACGACAATGCTTTGATAGTAGACAAGTTGTAAGAGGATCTGCATGTATAACTGATGCGAATTCTTGGAGAGAGAAAACTTATTAGAATTGGCTAACTTGGTGCAACTAAATAGCAATTCACATGCCAATGCCAAGTGGGCAATGACTACCACGTACCAGTACTGCCCTGAATACACCTACTACTTAGTGAAGCTAGAAACTGTCCATCCTCCCCATTCGATCTTGGTGTAGAGGACATTGGAGATGTGGCTGAACAGATGGACCGCAGTGATGCTGCGGAATATGAGCAACGACCTCATGCAGACCAAGGCTAGCTAGCAGCACGTTGACGATGACCCAGTCTAGAAGCAAAGATTGAGCAAATGCCTTTACATCATGGCATGCATACATGGGGAGAGAAGATCAATCAAGCGAGCTACATGAAGCATCGGTGAAAAAAATGATCAAATGAAGGAAACAACACTTACGAGGATAGATTCGCCATGCCATCCAGGCGTGCAGTCGAGACATGTGGCGGCAACAACGGCTACATCAGTGGCAGCATCGAGGCCTTGCTATTCCGGCGTGTAAGGCTACATTTCCGCGGCATCGGAGGTAGCTGATCAATGGCGATGGTTTACGACGTGATTTTCGGGCAGGTGATTTCTGACGCAATTTCAAGGGAAGGTGTGACACCCATTAATGCATGTAATTATGGTGATTGCGATTAAGGTGTGACTCCCATTGGCGCATGTAATTATGGTGAATGGGATTTTTAAGGGAGGTGTGACACTCGTGCCCCATTGGGCAATGTAATTACGACGATTGAATCCAATCGTCACTTGCCAATCGGGAAAAAATAGGTAGGGTGAATGGACGAAGGTGGGTATAACACAGTCCGTCTTGCAGGAAAAGGAACCTTAGGTTCTTTTTAGATTTTAGAGATAAGAGAGTGAAGAAGATAGAGAACAAGAGATTGTTAACCTACATAAAATTTAATATTGTTTATACCAGCCAAACAACTTAGGTTTCATCCTGATTTTGATTGCTCACCGACTAGAAACATGTTGGGTTTCACTATGATTATAGTTATGTTATTCTGGTATAACAACCATCCTCTCACGAGAAGAAGAAAAAATATCCTCTCAAAAGAAAAGAAAAAGTCACTACTTACTTTTCTATATATTTTCATCATCGACCTTCAAAGTATGAAATTTTAATACAATGATTTATGAGTTTGCAACATAATCACTCCCCGTTAAATTACATGAGAATATCACTATTTTTTTTAAAGGAAGTTTATATTCTTATAGCCATTACCATCAATTTACGTGTAATGCCCTGGATGCGGCTATAGCTCTTACGTGTCAGGGCACGACTTAGAGTCATAACCGCATTCTGGAATGGTCACAAGAGTGCTATCTTAACACAATCCCATGTACTGAACATGTAGATAGAGATAAATAGTTAGCTTACACTCGCCACGTCACACTATTATGAAATATTCATACAATCTTTTAGAATGAACACAAAGTCTGGCTACGGACGAAATCAAACGAATAAAAAATAACCACCCATGCTATGCCCAATCGGCCCTAGTAGGAACCACTACTGATCGTCTAGGCACGTCACATACAAACGCCCACACTCTTCATCGAACTCACACTGGAGCTCTTCCCCATCTCCTGCATCAAACTTAGCTGTACCTGCACCTGTGTTTGTAGTAAACCGTGAGTAACGAGGACTCAACAATCTTGTTCCCGGGTAACAAAACTACTAAAGCTGCGCCAACAGTCGTAATCTAGTAATGATCACTAAGTGATCATGTCTACCTACGAGTCATTCATAACCCCGCCATGTTCTCTTCCCGAACTCCTTCGAAAAGAGACCATCACGGCTACGCACACAGGTTGTGTCTTTTATTTGAATTTTTGTGGCAAGTTTTCTACCATCGGGTATTAACAAACTCCAATCCACCACAAAACGACAGGCACGGCTTTCAAAAGATCATAACCCTGCAGGGGTGTCCCAACTTGGCCCATCACAAGCTCTCACGATCCGCAGAGGTCAAACCTCCATCTTGGGGACAACCCTATCAAACTCGGAATCCCGATGCACAAGATATTTCTTCAATGGTAAAACAAGTGAAACAAGAGGAAAATATAAGCTTAAATTTAGTCCATCGGAGAAGAAACAAGAATGGAGAATGATAAACTTAAAGCTTCCTGATAATCTTCACGAGAAATCACTCGATGAGATATTAAATAAAAATTGATGAAGAGACTTCACATGAATAAAATGGATACTTGACTAAGAATTCTGGTTTCAAGAAGAAAAAGGATGGGAGTGTGTTAAAAACAAAGACAACTTGGGGTGAATGAAACAGACACCGTTGAGAAAACTGAGAATTAGTCTTGAAAATGAAACATGATCGGATTAACTTGAAGAGAAGCACACCTGTTGAGAAGAATTTACATGACAATCTCGATGATCAATAAGGACTAGCACTCCCATAGAAATATGAGAACATCGATTAGGAAAGGTATGGAATCAACACTTGACATCGAACCAACTCGAATACCACAACCAAAACAAAACAAAGGATTTGGCATGCAGAATAATCCGGAACAAACATATGATAGAGATTATGTCCCAAGTTTTCGTGATGAGGCTCCCCGGGCATGACGTTACAACGGACATCACGAATGACAACGAAGCGTCCCCGAATCGGCATAGCCAAGGATTATTTGAGACGCAACGAGACCACTGTAAAATCGACCATGACAAGCGAATCACTAGAGTTGGAGCCCAACCTAATATCATGCATTTGTCATAATATATCCTAGAACTACTTGAATTCCCACCTAAGAACTCCCGAAACTTTCTGGTTATGCAATCTGGTGTTGGGGATACATGGAAGCATAATATCTGGTATCAGAGCATCGGTCTTGGGGCGTCACAACTCTCCCACACTAACAGAGGATCTCGACCCGAGATCCTAGGGATGGCACCAGAGAGAAACAAAAAAGGAAGAGGTAAAAAAGTTGCTTCTTCGACAAACGAGTCAAACCACAAACCTTGAGAGGTTGAACAACTTGAAAGAAGGAATACAACAGAGATGAACGAGATTCAAAAGCTTTGTTAGAAAAGAAGAACATGGAACACGACGAGAATAAAGACCTTAGGTGACAAGATAGACATTGAAACCCTCCGGTTAAACAAGATAGAGAAGGAACATGAATGAAATAATTCGGACATCACTCCGACTTATGTTGTTCATGACGTTTGTGACCCGTCATGGCACATGGCATGGCACATGTACCAGACTGGATGCACATACGTATGTGCCAAGAGGAAACGTTCCCATGGCCCGATGAGGACGTCGGTTCCTCTAAGTGGGTGTTACGGCCGCGAGATATGTTAACATTGTTGATGATCGTAAAATAGTACTGCATGTCAGTGGGTTAAAGGAATTATCTTTTGTTACAGTAAAACAAGATGTTTTGTTCGATCTTTGTTCCAACGAGAAGGAAGGGAAGTGCGTTTGTTTGATCTTTGTTCCAACGAGAAGGAAGGGAAGTGCGTGGACGTGCATTTATTACAGGAGAATAATTACATGCAAATGGAAGAGCCTAATCCAGATGTTATAGATGCATGCAACATTTATGAGGCAAGTTTTGGCATTAATACATGGAAAGAAGAGGAATCCTACGCTGATGGAAGGGAGCATGTGGGAAGTCATTTATTTGGTTTGGTCAACAAGATAAATCACATGGATTTGTTTCTGTTTTTGCCACCCCCACATAAAGACAAAGTTTCTCAACGTTGCAACAGTTAAAGGCCAATACTTGATTTGCTTTCGTTGAGGGACACGGGCTGCGGTCCACCTTCAATATTAATATTCGGTTGTAAGCTTAGGATCGACCGAGATGTAAAAGGTAGTTTAATTAAACAAGAGTTCTTACGTGTGTTAGTTGTATCCCTTGTCGATCTAGTTAGAAGGAGTCGGCTATAATACTATAAAGTCTAGCCCGTGAGTCGTGTAAAAAGGAGGTTATTGATATGTCTCCAACGTATCTATAATTTTTGATTGTTCCATGCTATTATTTATGATGGTTTGGATGTTTAATCAACTTTGTTATACACTTTTATATTATTTTTGGGATTAACCTACACACCCAAAGGCCCAGTCCAGATTGCTATTTTTTTTGCCTATTTCAGGGTTTTATAGAAATGGGATATCAAACGGAGTCCAAACGGAATGAAACCTTCGGGAGAGATATTTGTGGAGAAAATCACGCACGTGAGACTTGAGAACCACAGAGTAGGGGCCACGTGGTGCCGCCCCCTAGGGCGCACCCCCTGCCTCGTGGGTCCCACGTAAGGCCCCCGGTGCCCTCCTTCCTCCTATATAAGCCTATGTACCCCGAATCCATCAGACGAACAGACCGCCGTAACCTTCTGTTCCCGTCAGATCCCATCTTGGGGCATGTTCCGGAGCTTCACCGGAGGGGGGGATCTAGCACGGAGTGCTTCTACATCATCATCATCATCACCTCACCATGAGTTGTGAGTAGTTTACCATAGACCATCGGGTCCATAGCTAGTATCTAGATGGCTTCTTCTCTCTCTTTGGATCTCAATACAAAGTTCTCCTCGATCTTCGAGGAGATCTATTCGATGTAATCTCTTTTTGCGGTGTGTTTGTCGAGATCCCATGAATTGTGGGTTTATGATCAAGATTATCTATGTGAAATATTTGGTTCTTTTCTGAACTCTTTATGTATGATTATAAAGTCTCTTCAAATTATTGGTTTGGTTTGGCCTACTAGATCTATAGTTCTTGCAATGGGAGAAGTGCTTGGCTTTGGGTTCAATCTTGCGGTGTCCTTTCCCAGTGACAGTAGGGGCAGCAAGGCACGTATTGTATTGTTGCCATCGAGGATAAAAAAATGGGGTTTATATCATATTGCTTGAGTTTATCCCTCTACATCATGTCATCTTGATTAAGGCGTTACTCTGTTCTTATGAACTCAATACACTAGATGCATGCTGGATAGCAGTCGATGTGTGGAGTAATAGTAGTAGATGCAGAATCGTTTCGGTCTACTTGTCTCGGACGTGATGCCTATATATAATGATCATGCCTAGATAGTCTCATAACTATTCGCTTTTCTATCAATTGCTCGACAGTAATTCGTTTACCGCCGTAGAATATCGCTATCATGAGAGAAGCCACTAGAGAACACAATGGCCCCCGGGTCTATTCCCAACATATTAATCAACACCTACTTTACTTTTTCCGCTTTTACTTTCTGTTCTTATAAACAAAAATACCAAAAATATAAACTATCATCTCTATCAGATCTCACTTTCGTAAGTGACCGTAAAGGGATTGACAATCCCTTATCGCGTTGGCTGTGAAGTTCTTATTTGTTTGTGCAGGTGCGAGGGACTCGCGCGTGGTCTCCTACTGGATTGATACCTTGGTTCTCAAAAACTGAGGGAAATACTTACGCTACTGTGCTGCATCTCCCTTTCCTCTTCGAGGGAATACAACGCAAGCTCAAGAAGTAGCAGTTATGTTGTATGAAATAGACACGGTGTGTTTTTAGGGTAAATACCCATATCGAGTTTTGGGGGAAGCTGTCTAAAAATCCCTAAGTTTTGGAGGAAGCTTTAGAAAACCTCTGTGTTGTGATTTCTCTGCGAGGGAATTGTTTTGCGCGTGAGTACCGTTGTTGAGATAGGTTTTCTCGTGCTGAGCCGCAAGGTTCAAACCCTCTATTTCGTGTACATCGCGTGCGCGGGCGAGAGGTTGCCGCTATTGGTGGTGGAGTGTCGTGAAAGATCGGGCCACAACAACAGATCGAATCTCGGCATCGAGGTTCGGTTTTTATCAGCAATAAGGAATTCCTTCTTTTCCAGGAGCCCATGTGTATAGAACTTCAAAGTTAAGTGTGCTCAGCTTGGAGTAGTTTCAGGATGGGTGACCGACCGAAAAGTTGCTCCCGGGTGCGCATGAGTGAGGACCAAGTTCGCAAAAAAGACTAGTGTTGATATGTGAGGCCAGTCTAGATCCCGCCAGGACTAACGACCACCGGCAGATGTATCCATGGCGTTACATTAGGGTAGTAAAAATTGCACCTAATCCATGTCCCCTGACGTGTTCTCATTTTTGGGCATTCGTTTTGGTGATCTGGTCATTGCTGGCCGTGAGATATGGTGTATACAGCCGCCTCCAATGCTCGTTCTAATTGTTGGCACTATTTTCCTAATGGTTTGCTGCTCTAGAGGGTGAAATCGTGCCCTATGGTAAATTAGGCATGTTTCTCTATCCATCCAGCGGCAAATAGAAGGCGCGGCATCGGCCGCTGCAAGAATAAGGGGAATTGAGAGGGGGTTGGTGTGAATGGTCCCTACATGAGAGATCGAGAAGGGAGGGGATGGCTCGATTGCTCGGTCTGCGAGGGAGGGAGGAACCTAGCCATCGTCAGAGGACAGTGAAAAGGATCTAGTGATGCACTCCACCTTTGTGTAGTAGCATTGGATCCCCATGGAGCTGCAGCAAGCAACGGGGTCCCATCGCCATCGCCAAAGGCGAGTCCAATCCAAATCATGGGTTTCAAGGCTGAGGTAGCTGGGCAGGGCAACAGGCAATGATTGTCATATATTCCTCTCTCGCCCCTTCCTTGCCTAACACCATCAGGTTGGTCGCTCCCTCCACTTTCGCGCCACCTCAAGCGTGCCCATCACTTGGATGGTAGGATGCATCTTGCTCGTCTGTTCTTCCCCACGGTTGCCGGCGAATGGAACTTTCGCTTGTACACGAGGCAAGCTTAGGTGACGATGCACTATTACTCCTTTTCCCCAAACTCGTGACTTTGTGGAGACCACGTCCGTCAAAGGACTTCCCTATTTTCTCATGTTTCTGTTGATTTTGTCACTGCTCCCGCTACGCTCGCCAAGTGCTTGACGAAATGCCAAAGAAGGCCACAGCGAGCGCCAAGGATCACTTCGGCCACCTCACCAACGACTTCCTTTGGCACATGTTTTCTCCTCAATAAATGCTTAGATGGATCAATTGCATTTTCTCTTCTAGAAAATCCTCTATAATACTTAATGGCGTTCCGGGATGTTAATTTCTGTGTAAACGCGCGGTCCGACAGGGGACCCGCTATCACCAATCATATTTGTTTTTTGTGGTGGGTCTATTACAAGCGAACATTAATGATGCTCTTAGTCGGCCTAAATTTCCAGTTATACAGTGCGTGGATGATACAATATTAATATTGCATGCCTACCCCACCCAAGCTAAACTTATAAAAGTCATTCTCATGGATTATGCCACCTTAGCTGATCTAAAATTAAATTTCCACAAATCCACACTAATCCCAATTAATTGGGATGGCGGTCTTGGCTGTGTTGGCCAATATATTCGGTTGGAAAACAGGGTCCGTGCCACTCAGGGTGTGTTTGGTAGCCTGCACGAAGGGTGCATGAGCCTAAAAGTTCTCCATTGAACCCACTTTTCGCTGTTTGGTAGAGTGCGCGAGCTCTGGTGGGCTATGCTGGACCGATGCAAAAATGGGCCTCAACTATGCTCGCTCGAGCACCCCCAGCGAGGCGAGCCGGGGTCAGCTAGGCTGCGTTCGACCCACGACCCCCTCGAACGACCACCCCTCCAGAACCCCACCTCTCCCTCGTGACCCCATTTTTGACCTAGCCGCCTCTCTTCAACCTCGCCGCCGTCGCCGTGGGAGGTAGCGCCTCCACCCTTCCTCCCTTCTTTCACCTCCTCCTCCCTCCTCCCTTCCTTAGTTCCGTCAACTAACCCCCTCCCCCTTCCCCTCCAGCCGCCACGCCTGAGCTCCGGCGGCCAGTTCGTCCACCCCTGTGGCGACGGCGACTGGCGGCGCACGAGTCCTCGCGGGGCTGCACTCACGGCGGACGCGGGCGTGACGCGGGGCCGCAGTAGAGCTGGAGTTTGCCAACGAGCTGTTGTTGTTGGTCAACGATCTGGAGATGCGCCGCCGTAGTGCCTGATAGTGGTCCTCGATCTAGAGATACTGCCGCCATTGATGCGTTCGTGAAGTTCAGTAGGTTCAGTAGTAGTGGCAGCACTACTGAAGCACAAGAAGAAATCGATTTCTTCAGTGTTATGCGATTGTTATTGTTCAACTGAAATCCAATAAAACTATGTAATATGAATCTAGTGATGTTATCTTGCTGAGATTATGTTTATTGTTCCAATATGCTGAGATATGAATATTGTAATTGTTTCTTCATATTTATATATAGCCGAAATAATCTTTCATTGTCCAGATTATGTTGAACTTGTGAAGTTTTCTTGCTTGAATTATTAGTGAAATGTAGAAATGTTGTTCAAAATTGTATTAGCACCAAAAACTTTATTGATGCAGCCTACCTCAGATACAGGCTGCCAAACACAGTCCTGACAGAGCATGTCTCAATACATACATCACAACCAAACAAATGCACATGCATGTACCTAGCATGTCTAGACTTAGCATGTCTCAAAGAGGAACAACTATGCCAAGGTGGGAACAGCCGCCAAACACACCCTCATTTACTTAGGTCCTCCCTTGGGTACTTCAAAACCAATGGTGCAGGACCTCATGCCTCTGGTGTGTAATGTGGAGAGAAGATTAACTGGCGCACTGTCCATGATGTCATATGGAGCCCAATTATATCTCCTAAACACGGTAATTACATCATTGACTATATTCGTTCTTTGCACCCTAAGATTCCCACCAATGATCCTCAACCTGCTCGAGAAAATTCGTAGGTAATGTCTCTAGATCAAAAACTGAACAAGGTGGTAAATGTAACCCGCCAACATCTTGGGATATGGTTTGCCGCCCCAAGGCTAGTGTTGGTCTCATAATCATCAACCTCCAAAAGTGTGGCTCTACTCCTCGAATATGTGCAGAAATTTTATAACCGACGTTATCTCCCTTGGGTAGAACTCATCTTGTCCTCTTACTACAACAACATGATCTTGCATGCATGCATGCGATCCCCATGGGTCCTTTTGGTGGCGTGACATTCACAAACTAACTCCCATTTACCGTTGAATTTCGAGAGTTATAGTCCACTAGGGTGATATGGTCCTGATGTGGAGAGATCTTTGGCTTGATAAAATCGAGTTGAATGCAACCTGAGAGCATTCTCATCTGTCAAAGATGAAGATATGTCGGTTAATGATTTCTTCGGAGCCACAACACTTGTGACCCATGCAAGCGCGCGAGGGAATCAAACACCTACAACAACTAATGGCAAATTTGGGACCATGCAATGATGAAGCTAGGGATACTTGGTCATACATTTGGGGATCAAAAGAATTTACTACTAGAAAGTACTATAAATTTTATTTCAAAGATGTCAAAGCTCACAAGACTTACCGTTGGCTCTGCAAATCCAAAGTGATGAAGAAGATTGAAGTCTTCAGATGGCTACTACTCTCCCATCGTCTCAATACAAGAAATATGCTCAAAGGCACGCAATACAATATCAAGGATGACCTAGATTGTCTAATTTGTGGGCAACCGATCAAAGAGGATATTGATCATGTGATATGTCACTGCTAATTCAGTATGAATTGCTGGATGAAAATTGTCTAGATTGGGGAAATCAAAACACGTGCTTCTCTTGGCTATACACTGCAAAAACTACCTCTCGGAGGCCTGTGTTCATGGAGATATTCTTGCAAGCATCCTGAAACATTTGGAATGAAAGAAATAATAAATATTTCAGAGGGATCAACCCCAAGTACCAATCTTGACTAGCTATATTGAAAGGGGACTTTGACCTTCTTCAACACAGGGTGCAAGAGGGCAAGAAAGATTATCACCTTCCTAGATTCAATCCCCACTTAATACCTCTCTCTTGTTTTGCTTCTTTACCTCTACCACACTTTTCAACCACCCACAAAGTGGGCTTCGTATGTAAATATGGCTTGTATAGTTTAATTCTTTTCTACTTTAATTAATTTATTACAATGGGAGCCTCTTCCGTCGTCCCTGTTTCAAAAAAAGTGGAGGATGGCGCTCTGCAACATGCACATGGTTGTCTTCAAGGTCTAGATTAACGTGCTCCTATCACCTTCCTTCCAGACCCATTGCCATGACGCTCCACCACCTATTTTGGAAACCGCATTGATCACCCTATAAAATAATGTGTATCATTCATGATAGTTCACATAGTATGTTTTACCCTTTTGTGTTTTATTTTTTTTCATCCTTGTTTGGTGGTAATTTTTAACCTTTCATAGAACAAACTTCAATTTTTTTGATGTGTATTCTTTGTCACGTTTAGTTGCAAGAGCAAGAATTACACGTGTGGCTTTGATACCTATGATTTCTTTGCTTCACAACAAGGATGGGTTTTCTTTCCTTTTTAACCTCACCGGTAGTATGACATTCTTGGGCGAGAGATTGGAATATGCAAATTTGTAACTACTAGTGGTTTCACTTGAATTACCAAATGGCCATGCCTAAAATTATCTAAGCTAGCTTCTATAAGTTCTAACAGTTGTTGCCTTGTCTTGTGAGGGAGTGTTGCATGCTATACCCGTCCAACAACTGGTGCATTTATTTCATTTCAACATATAGCTTCCCAACCCAAAATATTGACTTCATATCATGAAAGATGTGACATTTTTCAAATGCAGTTGGTGGATTTATAAATTTTACTTTGGAAATGAGAGAAATACAATTATTGATATATGCATTGAACCATGGAATGATTCTTGTTCTTGAGCGGTTATAAGGCTTGATATTAATTATCAAATATGTTGGTGCTACTCGGATGTGTATCTCCCCTTGGAAATCTTGCCCACCCTAATAGAGACAACATATTTAATGAGGTACCAATAAACAAAGTAGTTGTTATTTTACAAATATTTTCCCATTTTAATTCGCGTATTTGATCTATGTTGAGTAAACACATTTTATTTTATTTTGCTAATAGAACCATTAGCTTACTATCAGTTGTAAGATACTATCTTTGTTTTTCCATCCTTCAAAATATTTATACAAATTTCTATCATTTTATTGAACAAACAGATGCGTGTAGCAAGCAAGATCTTTCTTGTGGCTCTTTCGAATAGTAGACAACGCCAAATAATTAGGTGCCATGCTATTCCACAAATTATTGTTCCTTAGTTACTTATTGTTGTTGGAGATATGCTCTAGAGGGGATCATGTATGATGCCATCTCCTATGTATTTATGAATCAAGATAGTCCCGGGATGTAATAAATGATGCTTATTGGCAAGTACGTGGCTTGTGTGTGAGATGTTGTGTTGTATGATATGTACTAAATAGTCCCTAGTCGTAAGTGATGTGTGGGTACACGTTGGACTAGACTAGCATGTAATACGGTGGATGGTTTTGTCTCACTAGCCATGAATCTTGTGATGCTGTCGAACAACATAGATCTGATCGGATCCAAGGTTGGATCCGAGGTGACCAGGTCCGAGCTCGGGTGGATATCAGATTGGACAAACCTAACTATGATACGCAACAATATATCGTCTGTGAGTCTCTAGTGCAACATACGTTCTATGTCCTAAGACCTGAGCTGACGCATGTACTCGAGATGGTGAAAGGCTTGCTTTGGGCCAACCAAACACTACTCCAGACTCGGTAGTTACAAAGGTAGGTTTCGGGCTTGTCCAGACCCATGCTGTAAGACATGGTCGAGCAAGATGGGATTTCCCCTCCGATCAAGAAAGATATACTCTAGGCCCCTCGTGTGATCCGACCAGGATAAGCATGGCCATGCAACAGGGATTATGAGATAATCCGGTTTGTGGTCGGCATCACTGGAACGAGAAAGAGGTAGGCCTAGCATAAGGATGACAGACTCGCCTTGAGCTTGAAAACATATATCGTGAGGCCAAGGGAACAGAAGTGTGACACATTGTATAGGTTCGCCTAACCAGCTTCATAGTCTACTTGGTGGTCGACACGCCTTGATAGAGGCCGCTACCAGCCGAGCAGGTCGGAGGTGATCTGACCTGCGACCAAACCTAAGGGGTCGCGCACATAAGGGAAGTAACCTATGAGGGTGGATCCGAGGACACTGGTCGGATGTGATCTGAGCTGGACTTGGATTGTAACCGAGTAGACTTGTGGGCTTTAGGATCTGTGCGAGGCCCAGGAGCAAAGCCCATGACGGATGCCTATAAATAGTGGAGGTGTGGTACATTCAATTGGTTGATCGCTTCGGCGCCGCCATTAGGGCTTTGCATGTGTTGCAACTACCCACCTCCACTCACCGTCGGTTGTGTGATTGGACCTAGTAGTTCGTCACAAGATGTTCCTCCTGCACGCGCAAATACCGTTAGAGGCGGTGCACTTGCACCACTCCAGCGAACCTATTCGAGGGGATCCGATGGGCTATGTGGGAGATCGACGAAGAGGAGACGACTCTGGAGACGCGCTGCCCCAACTCTACTGCTGCTGCACAACACTGCGTGTCTGGTGGTAACGATTCGTGATCCATCTCTCTAGCATGTTCCTGGATGTTTTGCGGGTAGATTTTTTTAATTTGCAGTCGACGCACCCTATCGTTGATCCCAACAATTGTTGATATGCATTGTATACTATCCATTTGATGTACAATAGATATCACATCACTGCTTCCTAATGTTTTTATTTGGTTCTATTTTGGACCATAAAACTGGCACTATCCCGACCGTCTAACGTGTCCTATCCTCTCAACAATTGGATTTAGTGTTTAGGGTTTATGGTAGTATGGTTGAGTAGTGCAATACTTTTCAACTATTTGCACCATATAAATGTTCACGTCCTCAAGAACAAACGTAACTACTCACAAGTCATATTCACGTTCATGGTCAGAGGAGATAAATATATGATTAACAATCTGAACATATAATCCTCCACCAAGTGAACTAACTAGAATCAACTATAAGATGCAATCAACACTACTAGCAACCCACGAGTACCAATCTGAGGTTGGAGACAAATATTGGATAGAAGAGATGAACTAGGGTTTGCAGATAAGAAGGTGCTGGTGAAGAAGTTGATGGTGATGGGTCCTCCCATGATGAGAGGAGTAGTGATGAATGGCTTTGATTTCCCCTTCCCGGAGGGAAGTTGAAAGGATCGAGAAGAGGTGTCTAGAGGGGG
>LR738710.1:377157328-377184446 GCA_902687465.1 Secale cereale | reverse complement strand
CCACCCCCGTCGCCCCGAGCACAGCCCCGCCCCATCACCGCCTCCTCCTCGCCACGCCCGTTGCCTCCCCGACCCTCCTTCGCCCCCGTGCGTCGCCGCCCGAGGCCTCTGCCTCACCTCTCCGACATCATCACCGAACACGGCCACCTCAAGGCGTTGTCGCTGTCCCGTCGTCGACCACCGCTGTAACATCCCAAATTTTCAATTTGGAATGTTATACATAGATCATATTGCATTGCATATTTTCAATTGCATTTGTGCGTGGCGATCCTCGAAACTTCTAAGAAACTCAAGGACCTACGGAGAGAGTTGGGAATTCTACCGTTTCCGTATTTGAGTTTTCTCGAATACCTGTACGGGGATCACGTTGGTTTTAATTATTTTTCTCTCCAAAAAAAATATTTCTTAATAAAATATACGAGCAGAGATAATATGACTTCTCCAAAACAAAAGAAATATTGGAGGAAAAATATTAAAATCACCTTTTGTTTTTATTCGGACTTATTTGCGATTTTATTTGCATAGGGAAAAATGCATGTTTTTTCAAAATTGCATTTAGGTCTGGGAAAAATGTTCACTTTGTCCTAGATTTTATTAGAGGGCGGTGAAAATTTATTTCAGAATTTTTCGCCTCCGTTTAGTATTTTATTTTCGTGTTTTTTGCGTCAGTTATTTTAATAAAAAAAGTATGCTCGGACCGACTGGGCCGAAGCCTAGCCGGCCAAGCGCTGCACCCCGCACCAACTTCGGTCGGGAGTCCGCCTGCCGCCCGGCTTCCGTCGTGGCCGAGCCGGCCTCTGCCGCCGCCCGGCCCCCTTCCCCAAGCCAGCCCCCTGGCCCCTTTATAAGCCGACCCCGGGGGTACCGTGTGATTATCCTATGAAATGCCACCCATGCTCAAAGGGATCATAAAACTATTCATGCTAGAATCTTCCGTGTGCAGCCACAATGCCATTATGGGCTCTGGCATAGTATGAGTAAGTTGTGTAAGCTCTTTCAGTGGTGGACTAGCAGATGTAGGGGAAAGTAGGTGTACAGGTCCACCCGGGGTAAATAGTAAATGCTTCTGAAAGACTGTGTCTCGGTCATCCGTTTCTCAAACACCATGTAGTGCGAGAAATCCAACGGAGGAGATCGAGTCTTGTGGGTAAAAGTGAACAAACCTCTGCAGAGCATACAAACTGATCATGATTAGCCGTGTCCCTGGTTATGGACAATCTTGAGTATCTGGTACTTGAATTATTGGTTGATCTCATCATTCTAAAATTAATTTATTTGGTTAATGATGACTACTTTAATTTATTCCTTTGTTGTAGGAAAAAATTGGCTTTATGCAAAAACTGTAACCTTAGAGCCTCCACCAACCAAATATGCATATAGTGTTAGCCTTTATTCTGTTACTTGCTCTACTGTGTTATCTTGGCAGCATATTCCATGTGCTGACCAGTTTCGGGCTGCAACATGTTACGTTGCAGACTTTTCAGACAAGGAGTAAGACGTGCTAGGTCGTTTGTCATGCACTCAGCTATGCCGTTGGAGTTGATGGACTCACTTATCTTCCAAGCCTTCCACTGTTATTTTGTTAGATGGCCTTATGCTATAGAATTTTGTAATAAGTTCTCTTTTGAGACATTCGATGTAATAAGTGTGTGATTGCCACTCTGTTATAAATCCTTCAAGTACTGTGTGTGTCAGCATTACCGATCCAGGGATGACACTGAAACACAGAGGATTCGGTCCATTCGGATCATGGTCGCTGCAAGATGATATCAGAGCACACGCTGACTGTAGGACACGAACACTAAGATGAACCCTAGGTCACTCTTCTCTACTCACTTCTGACTCCTCTCCATTTTCTACTCTTTAGGATGGTGGACCCAAGGAACAAGTTCACTCAACCAGATGAAGACACACCGTTTGGACGACACTTGAAGGAAGTCACTAGGTACCTGAACATCGGAATACGAAGCTTCACCGGAACCTACACCGCCACTTTACCAGAAGAGGAGCAATGGAGTATTCAAGTTCAAATTCCCGGGAGGACCTTCGCACCATCCACTGAGCCAATAGAGTTTTCCTTTGATGCACCAACCTGGAGCCTGCTACCTCTTGAGCTTGCGTTGTATTCCCTCGAAGAGGAAAGGGAGATGCAGCACAGTAGCGTAAGTATTTCCCTCAGTTTTTGAGAACCAAGGTATCAATCCAGTAGGAGACCACGGGTGAGTCCCTCGCACCTGCAGAAACAAATAAGAACTTCGCAGCCAACGCGATAAGGGGTTGTCAATCCCTTTACGGTCACTTACGAAAGTGAGATCTGATAGAGATGATAGTTCATATTTTTGGTATTTTTGGTATATAAGAAGAACAAATAAAATCAATAAAAGTAAAGTAGATGTAGATTGATATGTTGAGAATAGACCCGGGGGCCATAGTTTTCTCTAGTGGCTTCTCTCATGATAGCGATATTCTACGTCGGGTAAACAAATTACTGTCGAGAAATTGATAGAAAAGAAGAATAATTATGAGACTATCTAGGCATGATCATTGTATATAGGCATCATGTCCGAGAGAAGTAGACCGACTCCTGCCTGCATCTACTACTATTACTCCACACATCGACCGCTATCCAGCATGAATCTAGTGTATTGAGTTCATAAGAACAGAGTAACACCTTAAGCAAGATGACATGATGTAGAGGGATAAACTCAAGCAATATGATATAAACCCCATCTTTTTATCCTCGATGGCAACAATACAATACGTGCCTTGCTGCCCCTACTGTCACTGGGAAAGGACACCGCAAGATTGAACCCAAAGCCAAGCACTTCTCCCATTGCAAGAACTATAGATCTAGTAGGCCAAACAAAACCAATAATTCAAAGAGACTTGCAAGGATATTATGAGCACACATAAAAAGTTCAGAGAAGAACCAAATATCTTTCATAGATAACCTTGATCATAAACTCACAATCATCGGATCTCGACAAACTCACTGCAAAAAGAGATTACATCGAATAGATCTCCTCGAAGACCGAGGAGAACTTTGTATTGAGATCCAGAGAGAGAGAGAAGAAGCTATCTAGATACTAGCTATGGACCCGAAGGTCTATGGTAAACTACACACAACTCATGGTGAGGGTGATGATGATGATGATGAAGGACTCCATGTTGGATCCCCCTCCGGTGAAGCTCCGGAACAGGCTCCAAGATGGGATCTTCATGGGAACATAAGGTACGATGGTGGAATTAGGGTTTTCACTCTGTTCATGGAGGTTCTAGGGTACGTAGACTTATACAGGAAGAAGGAGGGCACAGAGGATGCTCGAGGGGGCCACGTGGTAGGGGGGTGCGCCCTGGGAAGGGGGTGCGCCCCCACCCTCGTGGGCCAGCCCTCGATCCCCTGACGTGGTTCTTAAGCTTCGTGTGCGTGATTTTCTCCAAAAATATCTCTCACAAAGGTTTCATTCCGTTTGGACGCCGTTTGATATTCTTTTTCTGCAAAACCCTGAAACAGGCAAATAATAGCAATCTGGACTGGGCCTTTGGGTCAGTAGGTTAGTACCAAAAATGATATAAAAGTGAATGATAAAGCCCATTAAACATCCAGGACTTCAGAAATAATAGCATGGAACAATAAAAAAATTATAGATACGTTGGAGACGTATCAAGCATCCCCAATGTGGCTTGGCCCTTGTTACTAAATTTGTTGGTTCTTCTTATGAGTACATTGAATGGTCCATTTGAGTTCCTAAGACCCTTGTTACTAACCTCAAAGGACCCATTACCAAATGGGTACCTAAATCCAAGCATTGATATCTTGTAGGAGTTTGCTTCCGGTGGGGGATCATGGTTGCTCGATAGTGGATCCACAAATCATATGACCGGAAGCAAAGACTTGGTGGTGGACGCGCATCTAGGTTCATCTATGGCCACCAACGTCGAATGGGGTGATGCTTCATCTTATAAGGTATTGGGGCTTGGCAAGGTTGTTGTATCTCATGATCTCACGATCGAGAAAGTCATGCTTGTTGAGTCCCTTGCATACAATTTACTTTCTGTTCGCCAACTTGCTCTCATGGGCTTTGCTACATTCTTTGATATTGATACCGTGGCCCTCTTGTGGAGCAAGACTCTTAAAGTAGCCTATGTTGGGCATGTCGAGAACGGTCTTTATGTGGTTAACTTCTCGAAGCAACCCACTAAGATCGCGATATGCTTAATGGCTAAAGTTGATGTGGGATGGCTTTGGCATCGCCATTTGGCCCATGTCAATATGAGATCTTTGCAAAGTCTTCTCAAGGGGGACCATGTCCGTGGACTAACAAATGTTAGCTTTGCCAAAGATCGTGCTTGCAGGGCTTGCATTGAAGGAAAGTTACATGAGACGGCTCACCCTCCCATGACTATCATCTATTCAAAGAGACCCATAGAGCTCCTTCACATGGACCTCTTTGGGCCTCCATATTTTGATAGTCTTGGGGGTAGAAAGTACTGCTTGGTGATTGTGGATGATTACTCAAGATACACCTGGGTATACTTCTTGAAGAAGAAGAGTGAGACCCAACAAACCGTCATCAACTTTGCAAATGAAGCTCAACGACAACATGAAGCAAAGATTTTGATGATCAGAAGTGACAACGGCACCGAGTTCAAGAACTACACCTTGGATGAGTTTCTCAGTGATGAGGGGATCAAACATCAATATGTAGCTCCTTATACCCCTCAACAAAACGGTGTAGCGGAGAGAAAGAACCGGACTCTGATGGGTGCGGCAAGGACCATGATGGCTGAATTCAAATCTCCATACAACTTTTGGGCCGAAGCCATCAACACTGCTTGCCATGCATCAAATCGGCTCTATCTCCGCAAAGGCTTGAACAAGACTCCATATGAGATACTTACCGGTAACAAGCCCAATCTCAAGTACTTCCGAGTATTCGGGTGTAAGTGTTTAATTCTCAAGAAAGGTGTTCGCTTGTCTAAATTTGAATCTAGAGCTCACAAGGGCATATTTGTTGGTTATGCTACAAACTCTCATGCTTACCGTGTCCTTAACAAGTTCAATGGACTCATTGAGGAGACGAGTAACGTAGAGTTTGATGAAAATAACGGCTCCCAAGTGGAGAAAAGTGGTACTTGTGATGTAGGTGATGAAATTCCTCCTCAAGCCATAAGAAGAATGGGTGTTGGATATATTCTACCCATTGAGGAACCCCTTGTGGCCGAAGGAGAAGGACAATGTTCCACTCAAGTGGAACCATCACCAACCCAAGACCCACACGCTTCCGAAGAACAAAGTGAAGGCCCTCAACCGGATGAACAAGGCCAAGTGCAAGATCAATCACAAGATGGTGGGGAGCCACCACATGATGCACAAGGCCAAGTTCTTTCCTCTGAGCAAGATCAAGGTCAAGAGGAAGCTCAAGATCAAGATCTAGCTCCTGACGTCGCTCAAGATGATCAACTCAGTGCTCCTCAGTTATCTCTTGAAGAGCAATTGGAGCGTCGTGCTGCAAAAGTTGCCTCCAGACTTGCTTCCAGAGAACATCACATGGAGAACATTCTAGGAAGCATCAAAAGGGGGGTAAGCACTCGTAGACAATTAGCAAACTATTGTGCTCATCAAGCTTTTGTCTCCTGTGTTGAACCTCAGAAGGTATATGAGGCGCTCGAAGACCCTGATTGGCTTAATGCCATGCATGAAGAACTCCATAACTTCGAGCGCAACAAAGTGTGGCGTCTGGTGCCAAGGCCAAAGGAGAACCATAATTTCATTGGAACCAAGTGGATCTGTAAGAACGAGCAAGATGCTCATGGCATTGTCATCCGCAACAAGGCGCGTCTGGTGGCTCAAGGCTACTCCCAAGTCGAGGGTATCGACTACGGTGAAACCTTTGCCCCCGTTGCTCGCCTTGAATCCATTTGTTTGTTGCTTGCCTATGCTTCCCATCATAACTTTAAATTGCAACAAATGGATGTGAAAAGTGCATTTCTTAATGGACCTATTAATGAGTTGGTATATGTTAAACAACCCCCGGGGTTTGAGGATCCCAAGCTCCCCAATCACGTGTACCAACTCGATAAGGCACTCTATGGCCTTAAACAAGCCCCACGTGCATGGTATGAGCATCTTACCGAGTTGTTACAAGATCATGGGTTTGAAATTGGGAAAATCGACCCCACTCTTTTTACTAAGAAGGTCAAAGGGGAGTTGTTGGTCTGCCAACTATATGTTGATGATATTATCTTTGGTTCTCCTGCCAAATCTTTCAATGATGAGTTCGCCGCACTCATGACCACACATTTTGAGATGTCCATGATGGGAGAGTTGAAGTACTTCCTTGGGTTTGAGATCAAGCAAAGAAGGGAAGGGATCTTCATCAAACAATCCAAGTATTCTCAAGACATGCTCAAGAGGTTCAATCTAAGTGATGTCAAGCCAGCTACTACTCCAATGCCAACCAAGTGCCAACTTGACATTGATCCCAATGGTAAAGCGGTGGATCAAAAGGTATATCACTCTATGATCGGTTCCTTGCTTTACCTTTGTGCATCTAGACCGGATATTATGTTGAGTGTGGGAATCTGTGCACGGTTTCAAGCCTCACATAAGGAAAGTCACTTTGTGGCAGTCAAGCGAATCTTTTGATATTTGGCTCATACCCCAAACTTTGGCTTATGGTACCCAAGCGGAGCAAACTTCAACCTTGTAGGATTCTCTGATTCGGACTGGGCGGGAGACAAAGTGGATAGGAAGTCCACTTCCGGAGGGTGTCAATTTCTTGGTTGCTCTCTGGTAAGTTGGTCGTCCAAAAAGCAAAGTTGTGTGTCTCTATCGTCCACCGAAGCAGAGTATGTGGCAGATGGCAGTTGTTGTGCTCAACTTCTATGGATGAGGCAAACTTTAAAGGATTACGGTGTCACTTGTGACAAAGTGCCTCTTTGGTGTGACAATGAGAGTGCCATCAAAATTTCTCTCAATCCGGTGCAACATTTCAAGACGAAGCATATTGAGATTCGGTATCACTTCATCTGAGATCATATTCGGCAAGGAGAAATTGAGCTTCACTATGTCAACACTCATGATAACCTTGCAGATATCTTCACGAAGCCTTTGGATGAAGCAAGATTTCGCGAGTTAAGGCATGAGCTAAATATCATTGATTTGAGCAATGTGGCTTGAGCACGTGCACACCCCTGGCCGATACTACCGGTGTTGGTTCGCGGAACTACCGCCTAGCGCGGAAGTACCGCCCCAACCACCTGGTAGCATCCGAAGCGGTACTACCGGTCCCCGGACTGGTACTACCAGCGGCTGAACAGGGCGGGTATAAAAGGCACGGACTAAAGGGGTTTTCCCCTTCACTCGTCCATTCTCTTTGCCCTAGCCGCCGGTGCTCCACCCACTGCCCGAAGCTCCCTCCGGCACTTCGGATCCGTCGGCCCTTCACCGGATCCGCTCCGTGGAGGCCGCCTCCTCTTCGATCTCCTCCCATGGATACCTGTATTGCACTACTTCTCCTTTTGTTAGGGTTCTTATCTTGAATCCTTCTTCTAGGGCAATGCGTGTATTCCCTCATTTTTGGCTAAATGTTTTGAGGGAGAGATCCTTATAGATTCCTATTCACTTGTGCGTAGTTAATAATAGACATCGTGCATGTAGTTTTGAGATCGGGTAGTTTCTCTCCTCTACTTGGCAGATCCGTTCTCAGCGGTACTACCGGTCACACGACCGGTACTACCGCCGGCCCGGAACTACCGGTTGCTCTGAATTTATATGCATTGTCTCTATTCTCCTTACGTACTTGTGAATTATTCTTCTGATCTTGTGTACATTCCTCTCATCTTTTCTGGGTTGCTATGTGTTCTCTGTGTGCGTTTGCAGGTGGCTCTAGCTCTCGTGCTGGTCAGTTTGCCAAAAGAAAGGCCCGTAGGGGCAAGAGGCCGGCAGACGATGAAGATGTTCCCGAGGTTGTGGTCCCCTCCAAAACAACTTGCCGGGAAAAGTCAGTTGCTGCCAAGCAGCGTGCAGCGCTTCCTATGAATAAGTGGAAGCTTCCAGACTGGGAGAAGTTTTGCTTTCAGGATCCTTACACCGCACCACCTCCTCCACGCTGGAATAATCCTCAGTTCCGCAATGAAGTGCAAATGAGAATTGTGTCTGAAATCTTCGAGCACCACAAGAGCAAGTTCACCCGGATGTGGTCCATTGACCTTGACCGGTGGAGAAGCAACCGCAATTACTTTGGAGAGGCTCTGGAGGTCTGTGAGGAGTTTGACTTGGTCAAGCTCATGGAGTTGCGCTGTGATTTGGATGTGGAACTCATTCATCAGTTCTATGCTACTATCCACTTCGGCAGTGACGATAAGCGTCACCTCTTCTTTATGTGCCGGGATCAGTTCTTCCGTGTTCACTGGAGTGCCTTTTGCAATGCCCTGGGCTATGCTGACACAGGCTTGGAGGGTCAAGGTGGTCTCCTTCCTCACGACCGAGCCAACCCCATGGATAAGGTGAAACTTGCTCCTATGTATGTCCCTGGCCGTGGCATTGTAGGTAAATCCAATGATCTCCTGCCAGTCTATGATATTCTACACCGTGTGTTCCGTTGTGTGCTGCTGCCCAAAGTTGGGAACCAGGATGACATCTATGGATATCTGGTGGATTTGCTTGTGGCCATGAAGACCAAGCGTGGCAGAGGCATCACTTTTGATGTGTCCAAGTGGATGTGGGAGGAGATGTACAACTGTGTCTGGTACCGCAAGGTACCGATCTACGCTCCCTTTGTGATGCGCTTCCTGTACTCAGTTTGGGAGGTTCGGAGGCCTGGAGAGCCTCTGTCTACTCCGGATAGGCTCACGGAGCATGAGGTCAAGTTACTGAAACAGAAGAAACATGCTGCTCCTCGATTCGTAGTGGGGAATGAGGACGATACCTTTGCTACCTCAGATGATGATGACTTTGAGTTAGAAGCGGGGGCCAAGCCTTCTTGGGTGGAGAAGCTTACTACCAAGGTCAAGAAGACGTTCTGCTTGCAGGCCCACATTCAGAAGAAGCTCTACAAGGCACATGTGACTGAGAAGATGGCGCGCCGCCGACAGATTCAGATGATGAAGCACCTCAATGTGCCAGATGTGAAGAGTGGCTCTGAGAAAAGCATCACTCCTGAGGATAAGTGGTGTCTGGCTAACTGCCAGTGGTCTGATGACGAGCCTACGACATCTACTGCTCGAGCGACTGTGGATGCTATGGAGACTGAGGCTGAGGCTGCTGAAGACATTGAGGACGCGGAGGACTCTGACGATGATGACTCGGATGACTCCCTGGCGACAGGCGATAAGCTTTACTGAGCCCTAGGGCGTTAGTGTCGCTCTTTTCCTTTTTGGTGCTTGATGCCAAAGGGGGAGAGAGTTGAAAGTTGCTAGGTCACGGGAGTTGCATGGGTTTTTATTGTTGTTTTTCTCGTTAGTTCATGTGAACTTATCCTTTGTTAGCATGGTGTGAGACATGTGTGCCCTTATCTAAGTTATCTATGCACTTATGTTTTAGCTCTCTGCAATCATATGCTCTGTTGACTATTTTTTTGATTGTGGTCGCTGGTCGGTCTATAAAACCTAGGGGGAGCATAGATCCTAGTTTGAGCACTTTTGCATTCCAAAAGCAAACTCTAAATAAGTGCTCACACTCAGGGGGAGCTCTGCCTACATCTTATAGACCCCCGTGATTGTCATGTGGTTGTCATCATTCACCAAAAAGGGGCAGATTGTAAGGGCATCTCTTGCCTAAGGTTTTGATGATGATGACAATCCGTGTGTGGACTAATCGTGCGTCAATATTACTCAGGTTTACAGCATGTGGCACAGGACGGTTAGGCCTTCCCTCTAGAAGGAAAAGATCGAAGACGGATGTTCCGATGCCTTTTTGTTTCTCTTGGTCATAGGAAATCCGTACTATTAAGAGGGAACCCACATCGGAAGGTAATGGGTGAATCAAGTCACGTACACAGATACTTTGCACCCACTATATTGCCTCCGTTCATGGAGAGAGAGGTCCCCTTGGTTTCTTCTTTGTGTGTAGTTTCCTCTACAGCGGTAGTACCGCCGTTGTAGGCGGTTGTACCGGTGGCCGGTAGTTCCGGTCGAACCACCGCCCCAAGTACCGCTCAGGGGTGATACCTTCTGTACTGGGTGCGGTGGTGGACCGGTGGTGGCCCGGAAGTATCGGTGTTCTCCCGACAAAACCGGTACTACCGGTGGTCAGGGCGGCAGTACCGCTCTGACTGCCATCACACTGAAACTACCTGCCTTGCGGTAGTTCCGACCCAACCACCGTCCCAACTACCGCCCTTGCTTGAAACCTTCTGGTATCGAAGCGGTAGTTGACCGGTGGTGGGGCGGTAGTTCCGGCTTTCTCCGGAAGACCAGTACTACCGGGTGCTTCACCGGAAGTTCCGCCTTGGTGCCGTGGGCGCAGTTTCCTTCACACACCGGTACTACCGGTGGGTTGAGCGGAAGTACCGGTCCAATGCATTTCTGCACATAACGGTTGGAATCTTGGGGACCCTATTTAAGGAGGCCCTTCTCCCACCTCCATCTTATCTCTTGCCTCTCTCTCTCCACCATTAATGCCATTAAAGCTTTCTTGCCCGATCTCTCTCCCTAGCCAACCAAACTTGTTGATTTGCTAGGGATTGAAGGAGGAGACCTAGATCTACACTTCCACCAAAGGAAACTTTATTCCCCCATACTTTCTTGTGTGGATTTTTTTACTCTTGGGTGTTTGAGCACCCTAGATGGAAGAGGTCACTTCGGAGCCACATTCCATTGTGGTGAAGCTCCGGGGTTTCGTTGGGAGCCTCCAATTAAGTTGTGGAGAGGGCCCCAACCTTGTTTGTAAAGGTTCGGTTGCCACCTTCAAGGGCACCACTAGTGGATTCACGGCACCTTGCATTGTGTGAGGGCGTGAGGAGAATACGGTGGCCCTAGTGGCTTCTTGGGGAGCATTGTGCCTCCCTCACCGCTCCAATGGAGACGTACTTCCCCTCAAAGGGAAGGAACTTCGATAACACATCCTCGTCTTTACCGACTCCACTTGTGGTTATTTCTATCCTTTACTTGTGCAAGCTTTACTTGGTTATCTTATATAGCTTGCTTGTGAAGTTGTGATCTTTACTTTCCTCTAGTTGTCATCTTAGTAACTTATCTAGACAACTTACTTTGACGCTTAATTTAAAGTGGTTAAGAAAAGCTAAATTTTTTTTAGTTGCCTATTCACCCCCCCTCTAGTCAACCATGTCGATCGTTTCAACAAGCCATGTTCTATAATGAAAATTCCCACTAGTATATGGAAGTGACTAAACATGAGACTCTCCACAGTGAAGAACACGGTGCTACTTTGAAGCACAAGTGTGGAAAAAAGATAGTAGCAATTGTCCCTTTTTTGGGCCTTTCTTTTTTCTTTTCTTTGGCCTTTATTTTTTTTGCGGAGGGGCTTTATAGATTTAGCCTTTCCTCCCATGGGACAATGCTCTAATAATGATGATCATCACACTTTCATTACAACTCGATATTACAACTCGATACTATAACAACAAAGTATGACTCTATATGAATGCCTCCGGCGGTGTACCGGTATGTGCAATGAAACAAGAGTGACATGTATAAAAAATTATGCATGGTGGCTTTGCCACAAATACGATGTCAACTACATGATCATGCAATGGCAATATGACAATATGATGCGTGTCATATGAACGGAACGGTGGAAAGTTGCATGTCAATATATCTCGGAATGGCTATGGAAATGCCATGATAGGTAGGTATGGTGGCTGTTTTGAGGAACAATATGGTGGCTATTTTGAGGAAGGATATATAGTGGGTTTATGGCACCGGCAAAAGTTGCACGGTACAAGAGAGGCTAGCAATGGTGGAAGGGTGAGAGTGCGTATAATCTATGGACTCAACATTAGTCATAAGAACTCATATACTTATTGCAAAAATCTACGAGTCATCAAAACAAAGCAATCAATGCATGCTCTTAGGGGGGAGGTTGGTAGGAGTTAATGATCACGCGCCCCCGACCTCCACACAAAGGTTGGCACTCTACAAATACCTCATGCTCTAACTTCGTCACATAGCGGTTCACCATACGTGCATGATACGGGAATCACTAACCTTAACACAAGTATTTCTCAATTTCATAATAACTCCACTAGCATGACTATAATATCACTATCCTTATGTCTCAATACAATTATCAAGCATCCAACATCTCATTCTTTTCAATGCACTTAGTGTGAATTTTTTTTCTACATTGACATTGGATGTTTATCATGTGAAGACTAGTTTCTTTAGCCTAAACACATTACCATGCTGTTTTAATAGACTCTCAAATAGATATAAGTGAAGCATGAGAGTTCAACAATTTCTACAAAATATTACCACCACCGTGCTCTAAAAGATATAAGTGAAGCACTAGAGCAAAAACTATTCAACTCAAAAGATATAAGTGAAGCACATAGAGTGTTATAACAATTCCTAGGACATATTTAACTCTCTAAAATAGGTGTGTCCATCAAGGATGATTGTGGCAAACTAACAAGCAAATACTCAAATTATACAAGACGCTCCAAGCAAAACACATATATGTTGCGAATAAAAATATAGCTCCAAGTATAGTTACCGATGGATGAAGACGAAAGAGGGGATGCCTTCCCGGGGCATCCCCAAGCTTAGGCTTTTGATTATCTTGAATTTACTTGGGGTGCCATGGGCATCCCCAAGCTTAGGCCTTTGCTACTCCTTGTTCCATAGTCCATCAAAGCAATACTCAAAACTTGAAAACTTCACAACACAAAACTTAGACAAAAAATCTCGTGAGCTCCGTTAGTATAAGAAAGCAAACCACTACTCAAAAGTGTAGCAATGAATTCATTCTTAGTTTATATTGGTGTTAAACCTACTGTATTCCAACTTCTCTATGGTTCATATCCTCCAATACTACTCATAGATGCATGGGAATAAGCAAACAACACACGAAAAACAGAATCTGTCAAAAACAGAACACTCTGTAGTAATGTGCAGGTTTCGCCTACTTCTGGAACTCCAAAAAATTAAAACTAAATTGGTAAATTTGAGGAATTTGTCTACCAACCATATTAAAAAATAATCAACTAAAAAACACGCTCCAGTAAAACCTGAAGACCACTTTAGTGAGCTCTAACGATTCTGTTTTTCACAGCATGATCACATAAACTTCACCCAAGTCTTCCCAAAGGTTCTACTTGGCACAAACACTAAACAAAACATGAAACCACATCTAATCAGAGGCTAGATGCAATATTTATTCCGTAAAAGCAGCAAAAAAATAATAATATAAAATTGGGTTGCCTCCCAACAAGCTCTTTCTTTATAGCCATTAAGATAGGCTTGAGAATTCAATGATGCTCACATGAAAGATAAGAATTGAAGCACAAAGAGAGCATCATAAAACATGTGACAAACACATCTAAGTCTAACATACTTCCTATGCATAGACATTTTATAGGAAAGCAAATTAGCAAGACAAGCAAGATCTAGCATATGCAAGGAAGAAGAAAGAAACAATAGCAATCTCAACATAACGAGAGGTAATTTAGTAACATGAAAATTTCTACAACCATATTTTCCTCTCTCATAATAATTGCATGCAGGATCATAAGAAAATTCAACAAAATAGCTATCACATAACATATATTCAACACGATCCACATGCATGCGAAGTTGACACTCATTCAAAATAGTGGGATTAACATAGAACAAAGTCATTGCTTCTCCAAGCCCACTTTTATCAAAAAATTCATAAGATTGATCAATATCTAAAGTAGTGGGATCAAAAGTTGACACTCTTTCAAATCCACTTTCAATATTATGGCAAACATTATTATCAATGTCATATTCATGATGGGGTTTAAATAAATTTTCAAGATCGTAAGAATCATCACCCCAATCATGATCATTGCAACAAGTAGTGGGCATAGCTAAATAAGCATCCCCAAGCTTAGCGTTTTGCATGTCATTAAGACGATTGACATTAATAGAATTTTCAATAACATCATTGCAATCATGCTTTTTATTCAACAAGCTATCATGAATGGGTGCAATTGCAACCATCTCATGTTTAACATAAGGAACTATAGCAAATTTCATCTTCATAAAATATTGGCATCATGGCCACAAGGATATCAAGCATCATGTTCATCAAGGGATATTTCAATCAAATCATCGGAATCAAAATTATCTATAGATTCATGCATATCATTATTTTCTTTTAAAGCAGCGGCCATTCTTTCAATAAAATCTTTGACATAGGCATTATGAGCATAGTTTTCAAAGCAATATTTAAGTATGTCAAAAATTTTAGATTCGTAGAGAGTAATATCATACTTTTCAATCAAAGAAGCAACTTCATAAGCACCCTTAAAAGCAACAAATTCTTCAATTTGTTCGATATCGTAGTAACTATAAACACCCTTTGCATAAGAGGATAAGATTTCTTTATCATTAAACTCACATAGGTAGGGTAGGTGTTTTTTAGGGTTCTTAGAGCAACAAGTGAAATCACAAATTTCACAAAGATTCCAAGCATAACACATCAATCTGTTTATTTGATCCCATAAGAGTCTCCCTTTTTCAGACAAACGGTGACGCACAAAATGAGCATGCTCATCTAAAGATTTCCCATCAACTAGGCTAGTTGGGGTTTCAGCATGAGAGCATAGGGATCGATGATGATCCAAGTAGAACACTTTAAGGTGATCCATAACAATAGATTTTTAGCAAGAAAAATGCAAGCACATAGAGGGCACATGGAGACACAAGCAAACAAGAAACAAGCAAACGGTAAACACACGGCAGAAGAAGGGCAAATAAAACGGGAAGGGTGAAGTGGGGGAGAGGAAAACGAGAGGCAAATAAATGTAATGCGAAGGATAAGGGTTTGTGATAGGTACTTGGTATATGACTTTTGCGTAAGCCCCCCCGGCAACGGCACCAGAAATTCTTCTTGCTACCTCTTGAGCTTGCGTTGAACTCCCTCAAAGAGGAAAGGGAGATGCAGCGCAGTAGCGTAAGTATTCCCCTCTGTTTTTGAGAACCAAGGTATCAATCCAGTAGGAGACCATGCGTGAGTCCCTCGCACCTACACAAACAAATAAGAACTTCGCAGCCAACGCGATAAGGGGTTGTCAATCCCTTTATGGTCACTTACGAAAGTGAGATCTGATAGAGATGATAGTTTATATTTTTGGTATTTTTGGTTTATAAGAACAACAAATAAAAGCAGAAAAGTAAAGTAGATGTAGATTGATATGTTGAGAATAGACCCGGGGGCCATAGTTTTCTCTAGTGGCTTCTCTCATGATAGCGATATTCTACGACGGGTAAACAAATTACTGTCGAGCAATTGATAGAAAAGCGAATAATTATGAGACTATCTAGGTATGATCATTGTATATAGGCATCACGTCCGAGACAAGTAGACCAACTCCTGCCTGCATCTACTACTATTACTCCACACATCGACCACTATCCAGCATGCATCTAGTGTATTGAGTTCATAAGAACAGAGTAACACCTTAAGCAAGATGACATGATGTAGAGGGATAAACTCAAGCAATATGATATAAACCCCATCTTTTTATCCTTGATGGCAACAATACAATACGTGCCTTGCTGCCCCTACTGTCACTGGGAAAGGACACCGCAAGATTGAACCCAAAGCCAAGCACTTCTCGCATTGCAAGAACTATAGATCTAGTAGGCCAAACCAAACCAATAATTCGAAGAGACTTGCAAGGATATTATGAGCACACATAAAAAGTTCACAGAAGAACCAAATATCTTTCATAGATAACCTTGATCATAAACTCATAATTCATCGGATCTCGACAAACACACCGCAAAAAGAGATTACATCGAATAGATCTCCTCGGAGACTGAGGAGAACTTTGTATTGACATCCATAGAGAGAGAAGAAGCCATCTAGATACTAGCTATGGACCCGAAGGTCTGTGGTAAACTACTCACAACTCATGATGAGGGCGATGATGATGATGATGAAGGACTCCGTGATGGATCCCCCTCCGATGGAGCTCCGGAACAGGCTCCAAGATGGGATCTTCACGGGAACAGAAGGTACGGCGATGGAATTAGGGTTTTCTCTCTGTTTACGAAGGTTCTGGCGTACGTAGACTTATATAGGAAGAAGGAGGGCATCGGGGGACGCTCGAGGGGGCCACGATGCAGGGGGCGCGCCCTGGGAAGGGGGGCGCCCCCCACCCTCGTGGGCCAGCCCTCGATCCCCTGACGTGGTTCTCAAGCTCAGCGTTCGTGATTCTCTCCAAAAATATCTCTCGCGAAGGTTTCATTCGGTTTGGACTCCATTTGATATTCTTTTTCTGCAAAACCCTGAAACAGGCAAAAAACAGCAATCTGGACTGGGCCTTTGGGTTAGTAGGTTATTCCCAAAAATGATATAAAAGTGAATGATAAAGCCCATTAAACATCCAAGACTTCATAAATAATAGCATGGAACAATAAAAAATTATAGATACGTTGGAGACGTATCAGAGCCTAGGCAAGAGTATGGCAGCCCACATTACCATGGGACGTATTGGAGAAGTCTACAAGCAGGAGCTGAAGGACACTATCTACCAGAAATGTGGATGCCGAGACGAGCAATGGGACATGATCAGTACCCGGAAGGATAGGTCCATTGCAGCATTCATCCAGGAGTTGAACCAACACATTCGTCGACAGGAGCACCAGATGTGCGCATGGATGATAGATTTGAAGAAGGCGCTAATCAGGAACTTAGAGCTAGAAGAGGAACTCAAGTCTACACGTGACAGATACGAGGAGGAGATGACAATACTTGTGGAGAAGAATGATGACTTGACAAGGAAGCTAGGAGTATTCATGGGAGATCCAGCACCAGGAGGAGAATAACCCAAGGAGATTCGTTCTGAAGACTACATTATCATCGACGACACGGACTCAGACCCCGATGATAGTGACGAAGACTACGAAGATGAAGCTGGAGCAGACATCATGGAATCTTCCACCGATCAAAATTTCTAGATGACCACCCTATGACTAGTCGTTTCCCCCATAAAGTAGAATTTAGAGCACTTTTGTAATGTTAGTTAGATCTTTGTAAGCCCTTGCTTGAATTGATTGGTGTGATATGATTGCGTTTGTCTCATGTGCATATGGGTAGTGAATTTCCCTTAGACCTCATTTCTATTCTAATCTCTTCCCTCTACACCATCAGATGCCTCCGAGACGTGATCCCGAATTTCAGTTCCTCCCTGAGCTCACTCAGTTGATCCAGCAGCAGAACATTTTGATGCAACTTCTTGTCCAGAACAATCAGAACAATCAGAACAACAACAACAACCCTCCACTACCACCGCCCATGGATAACCTGACACGTTTCTTAAGGTTGCAACCACCGGTGTTTTCTAGCAGCATTGAACCAATAGTTGCTGATGACTGGCTGCGCAAGATTGGAAGGGATTTGACCACCGCCAATTGCACGGATGCTGAGAATGTGCGATTTGCCGCGCATCAGTTGGCTGGACCAGCAGCAACATGGTGGGAGAATTACACAACCACTTTCCCTGTAGGCAATGTCACTTAGGATCAGTTTCAGCAAGCTTTTCGCACTGCCCATGTCTCAACTGGAGCCATGAGCATGAAGAAGCGGGAGTTTCGCAACTTGCGCCAAGGAAATCGTACTGTGGCTCAGTACGTAGATGAGTTTTGTACGCTATCTCGTTATGCCTCGGATGATGTGGCCACTGAAGCAGGAGAGGTTTATGGAAGGGCTGAATGATGAGATGAGCGTACATTTGATGGTGGCAACCTTCAACAACTACCAGGAGTTGGTAGATAAGCCTCTTATGATTGAAGGGAAGCAGCAACAGATTGAGAGCCGCAAGAGGAAGTATGGACATGGAAGGAATAGTTCTGGAGGCGAGCAGAAGCCCCGTTTAACCCCGAACTCGAGAGGATACACCCATAACCATGGAAGCTACACCCATAATGGAGGAGGTTCTCACAACCACAATGGCACCAAGAATGGGAATGGGAATGGAGCAAACAACAATCAGAACCGCTCTACTCCATCCACACCCGCCAAGAGGGATTTGAGCCATGTTACTTGTTTCAAGTGCGGGAAGAATAGACACTACGCCACGGACTGCCCTGAAGCTAAGAATGGGAATGACAATGGAAGCGTCGGGAAGAAGCCCAACCTGTTCAAGAAAGGACAAGTGAACCACGTGACCGTGGAGGAGGTTGAAGAGCAACCAGATGCAGTTATCGGTAAGTTTTTGGTTAAGTCATTTACTGCAGTAGTTCTTTTCGATACTGGTGCAACGCTTTCATACATTTCAAGGGGATTCGTAAATAGACATAAGTTACCCACCATAGTCCTTATGACCCCCATGTTAGTAAGTTCACCCGGAGCTGAATATATGGCAAATCAAGGATGTTTTCAGATGCCATTGACCATTGGGCGACATGTTTTTCCCTCGGACCTGATAGTTTTGGAGTCACAAGGATTGGATGTGATACTGGGAATAGATTGGCTATCGATGTATGGAGGGAACATCGATTGTGCTAGCAGGACTATTTTGCTTACCACCCCGGAGGGGAAGAGGATCAAGTACGTATCTAGGCATTCACTTAGAAGGACACAAGTGCATTCTCTCACGGGAGTTGTTCAGGAGGAAGTGCTCGTAGTAAAGGATTACCCGGATGTATTTCCGGAGGAGCTACCAGGCATGCCGCCGGATAGGGATATTGAGTTTTTGATTGAGCTATTGCCTGGCACCGGACCAATATCTAAGAGACCGTATCAGATGCCAGCCAATGATCTGGAGGAGATCAAGAAGCAGATTAAGGAGTTATTGGAGAAAGGATTTATTCACCGGAGTTCATCACCTTGGGGAGCCCCGGTGCTTTTGGTCGAGAAGAAGGATGGATCTTTAAGAATGGTCGTTGATTATCGGGCACTGAATGAAGTGACGATTAAGAATAAGTACCCGCTGCCGATGATCAATGATTTGTTCGACCAGCTTCAAGGAGCGAAAGTATTCTCCAAGATCGATCTATGATCAGGATACCCCCAGTTGAAGATCCGAGAGAAGGATATACCTAAGATAGCCTTCACCACACGGTATGGGCTATATGAGTATACGGTTATGTCATTTGGATTGACTAACGCCTCGGCCTATTTCATGAGTATGATGAACAAGGTGTTCATAGAGTTCTTGGATAAGTTCATCGTGGTATTCATTGATGATATTTTGGTGTACTCGAAGAACAAAGAGGAACACGCGGAGCATTTGCGTTTGGTTCTGGAGAAGCTGAGAGAGCATCAGTTGTACGCCAAGTTTAGCAAATGCGAGTTTTGGTTAAAAGAAGTTGGATTCTTCGGGCATGTTATATCAGGAGAAGGTATAGCAGTGGACCCCGTCAAAGTGCATGTAGTTACTCAGTGGCTGGCACCCACTTCAGTTGGAGAAATCCGCAGTTTTCTTGGACTCGCGGGATATTACCGGATATTCATAGAGAATTTCTCCAAGATTGCAAGGCCGATGACGGCATTGTTGAAGAAAGAGACAAAGTTTTATTGGACTGAAGAGTGCGAAGAAAGTTTCCAGGAGTTGAAGAAATGGTTGACGACAGCCCCAGTCCTGATCTTGCCCGATATATGCAAGGATTTCCAAGTGTAATGCGATGCTTCATGCTTAGGACTTGGAGGACTACTCATGCAGGATGGAAGAGTTGTTTCTTATGCATCTCGTCAACTGCGATCGCACGAGTTGAATTATGCCACACATGATTTGGAGCTAGCAGCAGTAGTGCATGCGCTCAAAACTTGGAGACATTTCCTTATTGGAAATCGTTGTGATGTGTACACAGATCACAAGAGTTTGAAGTACATTTTCACTCAGAAGGAGCTGAACCTCAGACATAGGAGATGGTTGGATCTTATAAAGGATTACGATATGAAGCTGCACTATCATCCAGGCAAGGCCAATGTCGTGGCAAACGCCTTGAGCCAGAAGAGTTATGCAAATACCCTAGTGAAGGGAGGATTGCCAAAGGAGTTAGCGGAAGATCTCAGGGGGCTTCGTCTGGAAATAGTTCCTAGAGGTTTTGTAGCAACGTTGGAGGTTCAGTCAACATTGTTGGGAAAGATACGAGAAGCCCAGAAGGATGACAAATAGATTGCCAAGATAAAGGAGAATATGAGTGAAGGAAAAGCCAAGGGATTTCATGAGGACGAACACGACACCTTGTGGTTTGAGGACCGAATCTATGTGCCCAACAACCCCGAGATCAGGAAGTTGATACTGCAGGAAGCACACGATTTGCCATACTCGATACACCCCGGAAACACTAAGATGTATTTGGATTTGAAGGAACGTTTCTGGTGGACGGGAATGAAGAAAGATATTGCCGAGTATGTAGCAGTATGTGATGTATGCCAGAGAGTGAAGGCGGAATATCAGAAGCCAGTAGGACTGCTACAGCCTATGCCGATACCCGAATGGAAGTGTGATAAGCTTGGCATGGACTTTATCACCGGATTGCCCAGGACTAGATCAGGATATGACTCAATCTGGGTAGTAGTGGATCGCTTGACCAAAGTAGCCCACTTTATCCCCGTGAAAATCACGTATACCAGTGCGAAGTTGGCCAAGATATACATGACCAAGATCGTATGTCTGCATGGAGTTCCGAGGACCATTGTATCAGATAGAGGAACAGAGTTTACCTCAAAGTTTTGGCATCAGTTACACCAAACTTTGGGAACGAGGCTGGAATTTAGTACAACTTTTCACCCGCAGACCGATGGACAGACCGAAAGAGTCAACCAGATTCTGGAGGACATGTTGAGAGCTTGTGCGCTAGATTATGGATCCAGTTGGGATGACAATTTGCCCTACGCGGAGTTCTCATACAACAACAGTTACCAGGCCAGTTTGAAGATGGCACCGTTCGAAGCATTGTACGGAAGGAGATGCCGAACGCTGTTGATATGGGATGAAGTCGGAGACCGTCAATTGTTTGGACCAGACCTGATCAAAGAGTTCGAGGAGAAGGTTAAGCTGATTCAAGATAGACTGAAGGTAGCTCAGTCCAGGCAGAAGAGTTACGTAGACTCAAAGCGCAAGGAAGTAGTCTATGAAATCGGAGACAGAGACTACCTGAGAGTATTACCTCTGCGAGGAGTTCAACGTTTCGGAGTTAAGGGAAAGTTAGCGCCGAGATTTGTGGGACCGTACTGTGTTTTGGAACGCATGGGAGAGGTTGCCTACAAATTAGAGTTACCCGAAGGATTGTCAGGAGTGCATGATGTGTTTCACGTTTCTCAACTTAAGAAGTGTCATGCAGAGGTGACCGATATTCCTTTAAGAGACACAGTACCCCTGGAAGCAATTCAGCTGGATAATGATCTAGCCTGCGAGGAGAAACCCGTCAAGATCCTCGAGTTTTCAAGCAGAGTCACCCGCAGTAAGGTTATCAAGTTTTGCAAAGTTCAGTGGAGTCACCACACCGAGGAAGAAGCCACCTGGTAACGCGAGGACGATCTACGCAAGGACCACCCACACCTGTTCTCTAGCCAAGCCGAATCTCGAGGGCGAGATTCATTCTAAAGGGGGTAGGTTTGTAACATCCCAAATTTTCAATTTAGAATGTTATACATAGATCATATTGCATTGCATATTTTCAACTGCATTTGTGTATGGCGATCCTCAAAACTTCTAAGCAACTCAAGGACCTATGGAGAGAGTTGGGAATTCTACCGTTTCCGTATTTGAGTTTTCTCGAATACCGGTACGGGGATCACGTTGGTTTTAAATATTTTTCTCTCAAAAAAATATTTCTTAATAAAATATACGAGGAGAGATAATATGACTTCTCCAAAACAAAATAAATATTGGAGGAAAAATATTAAAATCACTTTTGGTTTTTATTCGGACTTATTTGCGATTTTTTTTTGCATAGGGAAAAATGCTTGTTTTTTCAAAATTGCATTTAGATCCGGGAAAATGTTCACTTTGTCCTAGATTTTATTAGAGGACGGTGAAAATTTATTTCGGAATTTTTTGCCTCCGTTTAGTATTTTATTTTCGTGTTTTTCTGCGTCAGGTTTTAAAAAAAAAAGTAAGTTCAGGCCGACTGGGCCGAAGCCCAGCCGGCCCAGCGCCGCGCCCCGCACCGACTCCGGTCGGGAGTCCCCCGCTGCCCGGCTTCCGTCGTGGCCGAGCCGGCCTCTGCCGCCGCCCCGCCCCCTTACCCAAGCCAGCCCCACTGGCCCCTATATAAGCCGACCCCGCCGCCCCCTCTCGCCGCCACCCACCATCGCCGCCGCAGCAGCCAACCACCGCCGCCGCACCGCCGTCCTGCCTCCTCGCCGCCGCAGCCGCCCGCCGCCGGAGCCCCGTCGCCGAGGTAGACACCGCCTGAGCCGCCGCCGTTTTTTTTAAAAGATGTTTGTTTTTTTAGAAACCCTAGATTTATTTTTAATAATAGATTGGTTTGATTTTTTTTTGCGGTTTAGTTAGTTAACAGACGTTCGTCCGTACGTTCGTTTTAATGAACACGGTTCGCCCGTTAGTCACCGACAGCGAACGTTCGTTCATTAGCCTATTCATCAGTTTTCTTTTTCGGGGCTTTTTTCGCGATTATTTTCGATCGCGATTTCTGCCCTGTTCTCATTTTTAGTTTTTCTTTTTGCTCGAGAGTCGGAATCAGGCGATTCAAACGCCCTGATCTTCGTCTCGACGCCCTTTTTCCATTTAACCAACTTGAACAAGGTTTTGCCACTGTAAAATTTGACCTTAGATCAATCTAGTCAATGGATCTTGTTTCTTTCACAGTTTGAGTTTCGTTTCTCCGTTTGATTTGTTTCTTTTTGCAAACCGGAGTTCTTAAGTTGAACTTTCTGGTTAGATCTTCTTATTTGGAGTTTTGTTTGTGCATCTTTGCTTGTTTTCTTATGTATGCTATTGTTTGTTTGCGATAGAATTCCCTGAGTGCAAAGCGTGCTACTAAGAGTCTCTAGTTTGGCGAATCATCAGCAAGGCAAGTAACACTTTGATCATACCCCTTTATTACCCAGTTTTTATGCATTAGATCAAACCCTCACACATTGCATGAGTAGGATCTCTTAACTTGTGGGTCTGGGAAGTAGATTGATGTAGAACCTATTACCTGCATTATTTTCAAACCCTTGGGAGTTACTTCTACGTTATGCTTAGGTTGCCATGCTATGCTCGTAGACGTGGTTTGGGTTTGAGTGAAATCCATGATAGATGTGAGTTGTTAATTAATGGTTCAACTTAAGGTGGCTACTTGAATACACATCTGGGTGGATTGGTTGCAGGACACCTCGAGAATCCAGTGTTGTCCTAGGAAATCCCAGGGGTACCATGTGATTATCCTATGGAATTCCACCCAGACTCAAAGGGATCATAAACTATTCATGCTAGAAACTTCCGTGTGCAGCCACAATGCCATTATGGGCTCTGACATAGTATGAGTAAGTTGCGTAAGCTCTTTCAATGGTGGACTAACAGATGTAGGGGAAAGTAGGTGTATGGGTCCACCCGGGGTAAAGAGTAAATGCTTCTGAAATACTGTGTCTCGGTCATCCGTTTCTCAAACACCATGTAGTGCGAGAAATCCAACGGAGGAGATCGAGTCTTGTGGCGAAAAGTGCACAAACCTCTGCACAACATACAAACTGATCATGATTAGCCGTGTCCCCGGTTATGAACAATCTTGAGTATCTGGTACTTGAATTATTGGTTGATCTCATCACTCTAAAATTAATTTGTTGGGTTAATGATGACTACTTTAATTGGGATTGAGTTGGAGGTACCTTCTGAATGATGTTTCAACTACCATCATAGTTAAAATAAAATTTATTCCTTTGTTGTAGGAAAAAATGGCTTTATGCAAAAACTGTAACCTTAGAGCCTCCACCAACTAAATATGCATATAGTGTTAGCCTTTATTCTGTTACTTGCTCTACTGTGTTATCTTGCCAGCATATTCCATGTGATGACCCATTTCGGGCTGCAACATGTTACGTTGCAGACTTTTCAGACGAGGAGTAAGACGTGCTAGGTCGTTTGTCATGCACTCAGCTATGCCGTTGGAGTTGATGGACTCACTTATCTTCCAAGCCTTCCACTGTTATTTTGTTAGATGGCCTTATGCCATAGACTTTTGTAATAAGTTCTCTTCCGAGACATTCGATGTAATAAGTGTGTGATTGCCACTCTGTTATAAATCCTTCAAGTACTGTGTGTGTCAGCATTATCGATCCAGGGATGACACTGAAACACAGAGACTTCGGTCCATTCGGATCATGGTCGCTACAACCGCCGTCCCGAGCTCCGGCCCCTCCGACATCGCACTAGACCCCGAAGCCTTCACCGTCGACCCCCAGGCCCTCCCCCTCCTCCGACCCCGGCCGTCCCCAACACGGAGGTGCGTCACCCCTCCCTCTTCCCTCCCTCTTCTCTCTCTCTGTTTAGGTTTAGGTTTCTGTTCTTCAGTTAGTTTCTTGGTGAGGTGATGGATGCTCGTAGTTAGGTCAAGGGTTTTTCCGTTACTAAATCATTGAATGCACAACTTAGCAGATGCTCGTAGTTAGGTTATGGGATCGGGTGGAGGGGAAGGAGGGGATTTGGCAGGCACGGCGCTGCCTACGTGCGTCTTCGTTGTTGGCCTACGAATGCCGGATGGATTTATACTCACGCGCGGGCGTTTCTTTCTTTCTTTGGGATTAGGTTTTAAGCACAAAATCGTTGAATGCACAACTTAGCAGTTAGGTTTGGGCAGCGGTAAGACCCCTTGTTGCGCTTCTCTTGTGGTTTGTCCATATGCTCTTACTGTTAGACTGGGGGGTGATGCTGATGTTGGATATTTTTTAGAAGTTGATGTGGAGTTATTGCGTTTGTTTGTTAACACTGATCTCAGTGTCGTGCTCCTGAGTGTAGTGTATTATTATTTGGCACTTTTAGGATCCTATCATTTTTAGGGTTTTAGATGGTAGGGTTATTTCTTACAAGTTGTTGTTTTATGTTAAGTTGTGTACTGGTGATCCAAAAACCCACTAATTTGGAAACATTGTTTAGGCCTTTCTGTGATTGGATATAAATGGCGCTGCTTTGTGTTATCTGAAGTGGTTGCTAACGAGTGCAAAATTTCAGAATAACTTGTGCATTCTGTACATATTAGGAGTTTTGGGTTGTTAGTTTGGTTGTGCTTTTATTGATTTTTTACACAACTGCTTATATGGATTCATTGCCATATGCCATTATTATTTTGGTTGTGCTTTTATTGATTTCAGAACACTTAATTAATTTTGGTTGTGTTTTTTAGATTACTATGCTCTGTTTTTCAACATTTTCAGTTTTCTTTCATGTCTAAAAATCCCTAGTTTTGAAGGGTGCCAATTGCCATTGCCAACTAACCTACGAAATTAATTAAGTGTTGTTAATGTTGTTGATTATCAGAGATGGGGGGAGGCCGCCACCGCAGGCTACACTCTACCACAATGGAGTACGAGTTGGACATTTTTGAGTTCTTCACGATCATACTTGAGAATTCCTCCAAGAGGCAGGTATATAAAAGGAGAGATCTCCCCTTCACCCATCTCTTTATCATAACTCTGCTGTTTGCTACATAACTCCTTGACCCACGTTGTAGAGGTTGCCTGACACTTTCATGGAGATGCTGGACGGCCATTGGCCAAACAATGTGACGCTGCGACAGGCCGGCAGCGGGCTTCGCAGGCATTGGGATGTGGAGGTGGTGATTAGGAAGGACCACATGTACCTGTGTCGTGGCTGGGAGCAGTTCGTCCGTGCCTACGACCTGAGGCACGTGTACTTCCTTGTCTTCAGGTACGACAGGGACACCATGCTCACCGTGAAGGTGTTCAACACGACTATGTGTCGCATGCGCTACAAGGACGATGATGATGCCAGTATGCTCTGCCTCTTCTTCCTTTCCATTTGGCTTTGTCTCACACTGATTGTTAAAAAAACTTTGTTGCATTTGGTCAGGCAATCGGAGCAGCGATAGCGACTCTGGCTACAACACTAGCAGCAACGAGTCTGGATACAGTGAAAGCAGCAACGAGGATGATCCGGAATGGAGTGGGGAAGAAGAGGAGCAGAGTGGGGATGATGAGGTGCTTGCTGACGATGGGCAAGAGATGGTGGTGGCTGACGATGGGCAAGAGATGGTGGTTGCTGACAATGGGCAAGCGATGGTGGTGGCCGACGATGGGCAAGAGATGGTGGTGTGTACCATCCCAAATTTTCAATTTGGAATGTTATACATTAGATCATCATGCATATCATATTTTCTTACTTTTGGTGGATCCCAGAAAATCCTAAGCAACTCAAGGACCCTCGAAGAGAGTTGGGGATTTCAATATTTTCATATTTGAGGTTTCTCAAATTTTGAGAATAGGATCATTTGATTTTATTTATTTTATCTTCAAGTATTTCTACCATGAAAAATATGAGAGAGGGAGTAAAATGACTCTCCCAAAAATAAGGAAATACTAAGGATTTAATAAAAAAATCAAATAAGTTTTTTTTTGAGTTTTATTTGAATTAGGAAAAATTGCATGTTTTCAAAAATGCATTTAGTGCCAAGAAAATGTTCATCTTGTTCTAAATATTCTATTTAGACGGTGAAAATTTGTTTTGGAAATTTTAGATTTTATTTTTATTTTCTAGATTTATTTTTCGTAGCGCCGGCGTTAATTTTTTTTAAAATATATAAATAAAATAGGGGGACCCGACCCGACTGGGCCGAAGCCCAGCCGAGCCAGGCCCATGGCCGCGACCGCCTTCCCCGCCCGCGCCGCTCGCCGTGCCAGCGTCGGACTCCACTGCCGCCGCCGATTTCTTGCCCCCTCCCCCAAGCTTCTAGCACCCCCCCTATATAAGCCGCCGCCCCCTGCCCCTTGCCACACACCGCCCCGCCTCGCCGCGAGCCAGCCGCCCCGCCGCCGCAGCGCCACGTCACCGCC
>LR738710.1:376992161-377145598 GCA_902687465.1 Secale cereale | reverse complement strand
CGCCACCCCCTGCCCCTTGCCGCACACCACCCCGCCTCGCCGCGAGCCAGCCGCCCCGCCGCCACAGCGCCACGCCGCCGCCGCTGCACACCGCCGCCGTCGCTGCACCCCACCGCCGCCGCCGCTGCACCCCACCGCCGCCGCAGCACCGCCGCCCGCCGGCCGAAACGACGAGGTAGCCGCCCGCCGCCGGTTTTCGGTAGAAAACCACCGGTCTTTTTTTAGAACCCTGGTTCGTTTTTTTAGATAGATCGTTTTTTTTTCGGTTTAGTTAATTAGTGAGCGTTCACCCGTTCGTTCGTTTTAACGAACGAGTTCATCATTTAGTCTCAGCTGACGAACGTCCGTTCATTAAGCTGTTTTTAGTTCTTTTTCGTAGTTTATTTTCTGATTGCAATTTCTGATCCGATCTTCGTTTTAGTTTATCTTTTTGCTTGTTTATCGGCATCACGCGATTCAAGCGCCTGGAGTTTCGTCTGGAAATTCTCTTTCCGTTTAACCTAGTCACTCAAGCGCTTGCCTCAGCTAATTTTGTACTTAGATCCAGATTGGTACGGTAGTTGTTTCTCTTTTGCCGTTTCTCTTTCGTTGCTTTCTTTTGTTGTTTCTTTTGCAAACCAGAGTTCTTAAGTTGAACTTTCTGGTTAGATCTCTTATTTGAGTTTTACCCGTGCATTAGTTAAGTACTTATTGTGTGCTTGTTTCTTTGTGATAGAGTACCCGGAGTGCGCCGCTTGCTACTTTGAATCTCTAGGTTTTGCGGATCATCAGCAAGGCAAGTAACACTTTGATCATACTTTCCAATTACCCAGTTTTCATTGCCTTAGTCAAACCCTTACACATTGCATGAGTAGGAGCTATAACATGTGGGACTGGGAAGTAGATTGAGGTAGAACCTATTACCTGCATTACATTCAAACCTTTGGGAGTTACTTCTACGTTTGCTGTTAGGTCATGCTATGCTCGTAGACGTGGATTGGGTGAGTGTATCCATGATAGATGTGAGATTGTTAATTAATGGTTCAACTTAAGGTGGCAACTTTAACACACATCTGGGTGGATTGAGGCACCTGGGTATTCCAGCGATTGCCTTTTTTCTTTATGGACCGCCACCCAGGCTCAAAGGGATCATGAGATTATTCATACTAGAAACTTTCGTGTACAGCCACAAGCTATTATGGGCTCTAGCATAGTTGACTAAGTTGTGCGAACTTTTACAGTGGTGGACTAGCAGATGTAGGTTGGTACGGTCCATCCGGACGTAAGGTGCTAGTGCTTCTGAAAGACTGTGTCTCGGTCATCCTTTTCTCAAACACCATGCAGTGCGAGAAATTAAACGGAGGCGATCGAGTCTTGTGGGGAAAAGTGCACAAACCTCTGCAGAGTGTACAAACTGATCATGATTAGCCGTGTCCCCGGTTACGGACGTCTTGAGTATCTAGTACTTGGATTATCATGTGAATCTCATCATGTTACTTTAATTAATATTGCTGGGTTAATGATGATTATTAATTGGGAATGAGAGGATGTCTATCTTCTCAATGATGTTTCAACTACCATGATAGTTAATTAAAATATATTCCTTTATTGTAGGGAAAAATTGGCTTTACGCAAAAACTGTAACCATAGAGCTTTCCACCAGCCATATTGCATATAGTATAGCTTTATTTTTGTTACTCTCTATGTGTTACTTTGCCAACATATTCCATGCGGTGACCCGTTTTCGGGCTGCAACGTTCATGTTGCAGACTTTTCAGACGACGAGTAAGGTGCCCTCTTAGGTCGTGGTCCTATACTCAGTGATGCCGTTGGAGTTGATGGACTCACTTATCATCCAAGCCTTCCGCTGTTATCGTTGTTAGATGGCCTTAAGCCATTTTTATTGTAATAAGTTCATCGTCGGAACTATCAATGTAATAAGTGTGTGATTGCCACTCTGTTATAATTCCTTCAAGTACTGTGCGTGTCAGCATTACTGATCCAGGGATGACACTGATGCACAGAGATCAGACTGTTTGAGGTCTGGTCGCTACATGGTGGCTGACGATGGGCAAGCGATGGTGGTGGCTGACGATGGGTGAGAGATGGTGGTGGCTGAGGATGACCTAGCGATGGTGCTGCCTGAAGATGGCATCGCGATGGTGGTGGTGCCTGACAAAGACCTCACGATGGTGGTGGCGCCGGCGATCCCACAGCCGGGTGACATGACCATGCCAATTGTGGTAGAAGACTACATTCCACTGCCTCGCCGCTCTAGGCGCATCAGGATGATGAAGGAGAACGAGAAGAAGGAGGAGTGAACTATGTCAGGTATGTCAGATCTCCAAAATGATCTGTACTTAGCTTTGTTTCCTCCGAAATGACCGAAGTTAGCTCTAATATGCTTAGTTATCTTTAATATGCTTAATTACCTAGGTTTGCTCAATAATGACATACACTTGGCTTACTTGTGTAAAAAATGGCATATTTATGCTTAGTTAACTCAAAAATGGCATAATTAGTTAAGTTAGCTCCAAAATGACACATTTAACCTAGGTTAGCCCCAATATGATCCATTTTACCTAGGTTAGCTCCAAAATGACCAAGTTTACCTAGGTTAGCTCCAATATGATCCATTTTAGCTAGGTTAGCTCCAGAATGATCCATTTTACCTATGTTAGCTCAAAAATGGCATAATTACTTATGTTAGCACAAAAATGACCTATACTTACCTTATTTTCCTCCTAATTGACGTAATAAGCTTAGTTAGCTAAAAATGGCATAATTACCTATGTAATCTCTAAAATGACACAAATAAGGAATAAGAAGAAAAACAAGGAAGAGGAGAAAAGGAAAGAATAGAAGAAGAAAAAGAAGAAAAGAAAGAATAAAAGAAGAAGAATGAGAAGGAAATGGGTAAAAACCTCCTTCTTCTAGTCTTCTTCTTCTTCTTCTAGTCTTCTTCTTCTTCTTCTTCTTCTTCTTCTTCTTCTTCTTCTTCTTCTTCTTCTTCTTCTTCTCCAAAATGGCCTAAGATAGCTCTAAGTTAGCTCTAATATGCTTAGTTACCTAGGTTAGCTCAATAACGACCTATACTTAGCTTCTCTATATCAAAAATGGCATAATATGCTTAGTTCACTCAAAAACGGCATAATTAGCTAGGTTAGCTCCATTTTACCTAAGTATGCTTACTTCTTCTTCTAGTCTTCTTGTTCTTATTCTTCTTTATTTTCTTCTTCTTCTTCTTCTAACTCTCTTGTTTCCCATTTTGTAGATTTCATTTAATTCACGGAAGCTTGCATGGATGGAGTGCTTCTTTTCCCTTTCTGCTTTTATTTTGTATCGATGAACTTGCATGGATGGAAATTTTTATATGGATGGATGGATAACGGTGTTGGATGAACAATGTGAAACTTTTGTAATATAATATGTATGGATGGAACTATGTGTTGGTTATCTATGTATGTATGATGAAACTTGTGTGTTGGATATGTCTTATGTGAAATTTCTGTGATGAAACTTGTGTGTTCAAATTGAATGAATTTAAGAAAAAAAAATAGGGGCTATACAGAATCTTTGCCGTCCGCTGGCAGACGGCAAAGATGCCACGTGGCATCTACCTGTACAACCTGGGGGCTGGCCTATTTGGTTACTTTGTCGTCTGCTGGCTGACGACAAAGGTGCAATGGTCTTTGCCGTCTGCCAGTGGACGACAAAGCACACTGTTAGCCCCCTAACGGCGATAAGCTGCCACGTGTGCCGTCCAGGACATTTCCATCGGCCGGCTGACGGGAAAGACCATTTCATCTTTGTCGTCCGCCAACGGACGGCAAAGAAGCCTTCGCCGTAGCCTATATAGCTGGACCTGTTACCGTCTTCTGACGGACGTCAAAGGCCTTTTCCTTCCGCCATGGCGGACGGCAAAGTTCCTGATTCCAGTAGTGATAGTGCTATGTCCATGGCTCGCGCTCATATATCGCGTAAAGAGTTGAAAAGTTTGAAAGAGTAGAGCATGAAAGCAATTGCTTGGCTAACTCCAGGATGGGCATGAGGGGTACTTTGTGTTAATAAAAGGGACCATAAGGACTATATGACTTGTAGGGATAACGTTCTTTAGCCATGTTATTTTTTGAAGCTTTATATATTGCTTTTGGTATGATTAAAGTATTATTGTTTTATTATTTAGAATTTTTTATTTTGAGGCTTATGGATCTGAACATTCATACCCACAATAAATAATATTACATTGATAAATATGTTGGGTAGCATTCCACATCAAAACTTCTCCTTTTATCATTTACCTACTCGAGGACGAGCAGGAATTAAGTTTGGGGGTGCTTGATACGTCTCCAACGTATCTATAAAATGACCAAGTTTACCTAGGTTAGCTCCAATATGATCCATTTTAGCTAGGTTAGCTCCAAAATGATCCATTTTACCTATGTTAGCTCAAAAATGGCATAATTACTTATGTTAGCACAAAAATGACCTATGCTTACATTATTTTCCTCCTAATTGACATAATAAGCTTAGTTAGCTAAAAATGGCATAATTACCTATGTAATCTCTAAAATGACACAAATAAGGAATAAGAAGAAAAACAAGGAAGAGGAGAAAAGGAAATAATAGAAGAAGAAAAAGAAGAAAAGAAAGAATAAAAGAAGAAGAATGAGAAGGAAATGGGTAAAAACCTCCTCCTCCTTCTTCTTCTTCTTCTTCTTCTTCTTCTTCTTCTTCTTCTTCTTCTTCTTCTTCTTCTTCTTCTTCTTCTTCTTCTTCTTCTTCTTCTTCTTCTCCAAAATGGCCTAAGTTAGCTCTAAGTTAGCTCTAATATGCTTAGTTACCTAGGTTAGCTCAATAACGACCTATACTTAGCTGCTCTATATCAAAAATGGCATAATATGCTTAGTTCACTCAAAAACGGCATAATTAGGTAGGTTAGCTCCATTTTACCTAAGTATGCTTACTTCTTGTTCTAGTCTTCTTCTTCTTCTTCTTCTTCTTCTTCTTCTTCTTCTTCTTTATTTTCTTCTTCTTCTTCTTCTTCTTCTTCTAACTCTCTTGTTTCCCATTTTGTAGATTTCGTTTAATTCACGGAAGCTTGCATGGATGGAGTGCTTCTTTTCCCTTTCTGCTTTTATTTTATATCGATGAAATTGCATGGATGGAACTTTTTATATGGATGGATGGATAACGGTGTTGGATGAACAATGTGAAACTTTTGTAATAAAATATGTATGGATTGAACTATGTGTTGGTTATCTATGTATGTATGATGAAACTTGTGTGTTGGATATGTCTTGTGTGAAATTTTTGTGATGAAACTTGTGTGTTCAAATTGAATGAATTTAAGAAAAAACAAAAAAACAAGGGCTATACAGAATCTTTGCCGTCCGCTGGCAGACAGCAAAGATGCTACGTGGCAGTTACCTGTACAACCTGGGGGCTGGCCTATTTGGTTACTTTGTCGTCTGCTAGCTGACGGCAAAGGTGCAATGGTCTTTGCCGTCTGCCAGCGGACGACAAAGCGCACTTTTAGCCCCCTAACGGTGATAAGCTGCCACGTGTGCCGTCCAGGACATTTGCCATCGGCCGGCTGAAGGCAAAGACCATTTCATCTTTGTCGTCCGCCAGCGGACGACAAAGAAGCCTTCGTCGTAGCCTATTCAACTGGACCTCTTGCCGTCTGCTGACGGACGGCAAAGTGCCTGATTCCAATAGTGATAGTGCTATGTCCATGGCTCGCACTCATATATCGCGTAAAGAGTTGAAAAGTTTGAAAGAGTAGAGCATGAAAGCAATTGCTTGGCTAACTCCTGGATGGGCATGAGGGGTACTTTGCGTTAAGAAAAGGGAGCATAAGGACTATATGACTTGTAGGGATAACGTTCTTTAGCCATGTTATTTTTTGAAGCTTTATAGATTGCTTTTGGTATGATCAAAGTATTATTGTTTTAATATTTAGAAATTTTTATATTGAGGCTTATGGATCTGAACATTCATACCACAATAAATAATATTACATTGATAAATATGTTGGGTAGCATTCCACATCAAAACTTCTGTTTTTATCATTTACCTACTCGAGGACGAGCAGGAATTAAGTTTGGGGATGCTTGATACGTCTCCAACGTATCTATAATTTTTGATTGTTCCATGCTATTATATTATCTATCTTGGATGTTTTATACGCATTTATATGCTATTATATATGATTTTTGGGACAAACCTATTAACCAAGAGCCGAGTGTCAGTTTCTGTTTTTTTTCCTTATTTTTGAGTTTCATAGAAAAGGAATATCAAACGGAGTCCAAACGAAACGACACTTTTTGGAGATTTTTCTTGGACCAGAAGACATCAGATGGACTTGGAGTACATGCCAGGGGATCCACAAGGCGGCCACAAGGGTGGAGGCCTCGCCTTGGGGGGTAGGGCACGCCCCCTACCTCGTGGGCCCCTCGTGCCTCCCCCAACTGACTTCTTCCACCTATAAATACCTATATATTCCACAAACATCAGAACATCCATTGAAACCACTTTTCCGCCATTGTAACCATCTATTCTCGCGAGATCCCATCTGGAGGCCTTTTCTGGTAATCTGCCGGAGGGGGAATCAATCACGGAGTTCATCTACATCAACCCTATTGCCCTTCCGACGAAATGTGAGTAGTTCACTACAGACCTACGGGTCCATAGCTAGTAGCTAGATGGCTTCTTCTCTCTCTTTGATCTTCAATACCATGTTCTCCTCGTTGTTCTTGGAGATCTATCCGATGTAATCTTATTTTGCGGTGTGTTTGTCAAGATCCGATGAATTGTGGGTTTATGATCAGATTATCTATGAATAATATTTGAGTCTTTTCTGAATTCTTATATGCATGATCTTATACCTTAGTAATTCTCTTCGAAGTATCAGTTTTTTTGGCCAACTAGATTGATAATTCTTGCAATGGGAGAAGTACTTTGCTTTGGGTTCAATCTTGCGGTGCTCAATCCCAGTGACAGTAGGGGACATGCCACGTATTGTATTGTTGCCATCGAAGATAAAAAGATGGGATTTTCATAATATTGCTTGAGTTAATTCCTCTACATCATGTCATCTTGCTTAAGGCGTTACTCTGTTCTTATGAACTTAATACTCTAGAGGCAGAATCATTTCGGTCGATGAGTGGAGTAATAGTAGTAGATGCAGGCAGGAGTCGGTCTACTTGTCTCGGACGTGATGCATATATTCATGATCATTGCCATAGATGTCGTTATAATTATTCGCTTTTCTATCAATTGCTTGACAGTAATTTGTTCACCCACCGTAAACTTGCTATCATGAGAGAAGCCTCTAGTGAAACCTATGGCCCCTGGGTCCCTTTTACATCTTATAAGTTTCAGATCTACTATCTTGCAATCTTTTACTTTTCAATCTATAAACCAAAAATCCAAAAATATTTACTTTATTTGTTTATCTCTCTCTATCGGATCTCACTTTTGCAAATAACCTAGAAGGGATTGGCAACCCCTTTATAGCGTTGGGTGCAAGTTTTTGATTGTTTATGCTGGTATTTGGCGACTTGTGTGTAATCTCCTACTGGATTGATACCTTGGTTCTCAACAAACTGAGGGAAATACTTACTTCACTCTGCTACATGACCCTTTGCTCTTCAAGGGAAACACCAACGTTACCTCGGGAAAGCAACGAGGAAGCAGGGTTTTGGAGCAATATCACTAAGCACTTTCAGCAAGTAGACCATTAAGCAAGACCTCATCCCCATTTAATAGTATTGGTTTTCCTATAGACTCAATGTGATCTTGGATCACTAAAATGAAAATGAAGAGTTTTGAGCTCTTGCCAATCGTTGTCCTTAGCATTTTGAAGGAGTTGCACTTCCTCTTGTCCTTGCGACTCCAATGTTGAAGTCATTTGAAATACACTAGGTAAAGGTATTAGTCCAACAAGAGATATGTTGGCATTAATTACCAAGATCACCCAGGGAGCACTTATGCTTTCAGTCCCCCCCTTTTTGGTAATTGATGACAACATACATCAAAGCTTTAGATAAAAGATATGAAGATTAACAAGTAAAGCTTTGGAAAGACATGTAACTTGCATAGGTCCCCCCTGCATGTATGCAGTCATGTAAAGATAGTGTATAAGAACATGTGAATGCATAGGCATGATACAACAAGCAATGAGTTACATGTATATTGGCTATATGCATGAGAGCAAAAGTTGTGGATAAAAGGAAATGTACCTTCATGTTCACGAATCCTTCTTGCAAACAATATGTACATCAACAAGAGATTATCATGCACATGAGTGTGATGCATACACTTACCTTGTGGTCCCGAGTTGGCTTTGGAATAGGTGAACTTGAGAAAACAGGGTTAGATAACACAAGAACACTCTAATGTAAAGCAGTTTCAGGGAACCACAAGATTACCAAGATTGGGATGACATGTAATGGGTGAGTACTTAGTAATTCATTTGGATATAGAAATGTCCCCAAAGATTTAAAGATATGCAATGAATTCCAAAGATTTTGTTCCCTAGATATGGACTCTTTCTCCCCCTGAATCTGTGATTGGATATTGGGAGAAGATAGGGTAAGAGAAAATCAGAGCAGGAAAAAGGTGCAAACAACCATATATAGACATGTCTTTCCCCTCTTAAAGACATGTGGCTTCCCTCCTCTTTATATTACTGGCATATGAAAGAGCTAAGATGTGCTTTCTCTCCCATGTGATAATCTTTGATGTGCTCTCTCTCTCCCCCTCTGACACCAATTTCCAAGAAGGGTACTTCTGGAGCATTAGTCAAAGCAGGTTTAGTCCTTGAGATACACTATAAAGCAGTATGTAGATGAAGATGCGGGTAGAGGACAAGAATCATTGAGTGGATCTGGAGAAGAAATGAAATATGCAATGGCAAAAGGTTTTCTCAGCAGTGAAGTCGGTAACACCGATCCGTTTCAATCGGTGACACCAAGTTGGCAGTGTCATGGATGATGCATATCGGTCAGACCAGGTTGGTCCATGTCGGTTGTACCAATGAACTGTCTACAAGATATTATTGTAGTTCGGACTAGCTGGTAGACTTGGATCGATAAGTCCGAGTTCCATGCAGAAGAAATTTTTTGTCAACTCAGCTCACTTGGCAAAGTAAATCTCACAAGGATTTGCAATGAATTAACTACGAAAACTATAAAAAAAACATACAAAACGAAGAAATCTAGATGAAGTTTTTTTATAAGAGGAGCAAGATAGCAAGAAACATATGCAAAACACAAAGTAAGTGAACAAAGAAACACTAGAGAACTTCATCTAGAAGGGGTCGACAATGAAGTCACCTATGTTAGAGTATATTTACTTAGGAGTCAAGTGAGATCACTCAATCATAGGTCATACTCATCGTTTAAGCTCAAAATAGGGTTACCATTTTTCGTTTAAGCATTTTGTTGTGTTAACATCATGTTGAGTTGCTTTGACTCATGACTTGGGTCAAAACTTCTCTAAGATGGAATAACATACCTTGTGTGGTGTTGATCTTGATCATGTAGTCGAACTTGTGTCGGATGCTCAAATGTAGTCCATCAAGGGTTGGGGAACCACTAGTAGTTTGAGTTCATCTTCCTACATGGGTTAGTCTTGCAAGGAAGAGCACTTGTGTATCCAAAATGACAATAGTGAAACTTGATACCAAATGAAATTTGATAAATTGAAATTATCAAAGGATATGTTGAGTGTGTTCATGCTTCCTTGAACAACCATATAATGAGGACCTGGTGATGTTGAGATTGCTCAAAATGTGAGTGACTTGCAATCTCATTGATTTGGGCTCATCCAAGTACCTACAAGGTTTAGATAGCATGCAAGGGTACAAGTATAGATCCAAGACATGAAATTATCATCATAAGAGAAATATCAAGGATTAGTCACAAAAGGCTCATGGCTTGCATGTATCCAAATGGAGTTTATACTCCAAGTTTGAGGCATCAATGATATTCAATTCACCTCTCAAACTGCAAAATAATTTCTCATCAAGCGGTTTGGTGAATATATCTGCCAATTGCTTATCGGTATGAACATGCTTAAGAACATGATCTTGAATGATATAATGAAGAACTTTAATATGTTTAGTTCTAGAATGTTGCATGGGATTGTGAGCAATCTTAATAGCACTCTCATTGTCACAATGCAATGGAACATGTTTCACATGTATCCCATAGTCCTTCAAGGTTTGGGTCATCCAAAGTAATTGAGCACAACATGATCCGGCGGCAATGTATTCCGCTTCGGCGATGGATAAGGATACCGAGTTTTGTTTCTTGGAGGACCAAGACATAAGGGATCTACCAAAATATTGACAAATGCCCGAAGTGGACTTTCTATCAACCTTGTCGCCGGCGTAATCCGAATCGGAGTAGCCAGCAAGATCAAAAGAAGACCTCTTAGGATATAAAATGCCAAAGTTTGGTGTATGAATTAAGTATCTCACTATCCTTTTCACAGCCTTAAGATGAAATTCTTTAGGGGCCGCTTGATATCATGCACCAATGCACACACTTAGCATAATATCGGAACGGGAAGCACATAGATATAACAATGAACCAATCATAGAGCGGTAAACCTTTTGGTCAACCGGTTTGCCATCCTTAGTCAAGTCAAGATGTCTACTAGTAGGCATGGGTGTTTTCATACATTTGCTTTCCTGCATTTTGAACTTCTTGAAAAGGTCCTTGGTACACTTTGTTTGAGAAACAAAGGTACCTTCCTTAGTTTGCTTGATTTGCAAACCAAGGAAAAATTTGAGTTCACTCCTTGTAGACATCTCAGACTTCTCTGACATTAGCCTTCCAATTTTTTCACTAAAATGGGGGTTAGTAGAACCAAATATGATATCATCCACATAAATTTGGCACACAAATAATTCATCATTAACCCTTTTAGTAAAAAGTGTGGAATCGAATTTCCCAATTTCAAAACCTTTTTCAATAAGAAACCTGGTCAAGCATTTATACCATGCTCTAGGAGCTTGTTTAAGACCATAAAGAGCTTTGTGAAGTTTGTAGACATGAGTAGGTTTCTTAGGATTAACAAAGCCGGGAGGTTATTTAACATAAACTTCCTCCTCAATTTCACCATTATTAAAAACACTTTAATGTCCATTTGGTATAAAGTGATGTCATGGTGAGTGGCATAAGCAAGTAACATGCGTATGGACTCAAGTATAGCAACGGGGCATATGTCTCACCATAATACATACCTTTGACTTGAGTGTAGCCTTAGGCGACGAGACGGGCCTTGTTGCGTACAACTTGTCCATCTTCAACTTGCTTATTTCGAAACACCCATTTGGTTCCAGTGACATTGTGCTTGTCATCGGGCTTCTCAACCAATGTCCATACTTGATTTCTCTCAAAGTTATGTAGTTCCTCGTGCATAAAATTCACCCAATCCGGATCATCAAGGGCTTCTTCAACCTTCGTAGGTTCAATGTTATAATTGAATGAGTAATGTTCACATAAGTTAGCTAAACGAGATTTAGAGCGAGTGATTCTCCCGGTTTGAATGTCATTGTAGATTTGTTCAACGAGATGATCTCTTGCAATTCTTGCTCTAACTCGTGAGAGATTTTGTTTGGGTTGATGTTGAACATCCTCATCATTGTCGTTTTCTTCTTGTCCTTCTTCGTTGTTGTTGACATTGAGATTCTCTTTTGGAGGTGGAGAAGGAGGTCGATGAGGTTCATCTTGATGTACTTCCTCGTTTACTTCGTCTTGACTTGTTCCACTTGTGGATGCCTCCAAGTCAACTTGTGGTTCACCTTGGTGTGAAGTTGAGACTTCCACTTGAATGGACGAAATACTCTCCTTAACCTCCTTTGGGCGAATCTTGCCAGTAGATAAGTCTTGAATTGCCAGTGAAGGATCTTTGTCTTCTACATCAATTGGTAATTGCTCTACTTGTGAGCTGTTATATTCATCAAACTTCACATCTGCCATCTTTTCAACCTTTTGGGTGAAATTGTTGTAGACACGGTAAGTGCGAGAGTTTGAGCCATAACCGAGTAGGAAACCTTCATGAGATTTAGGGGCAAATTTCGAATGATGATGCTTATCAAGAATGTAACACTTTGAGCCAAATACTCGAAAGTATCCAACTTGGGGTTTGTTATCGGTGAAAAGCTCATATGCCATCTTGCCAAGAAGCTTGTGAAGATATAGTCAGTTTGTAGCATGGCATGCTGTCTCAAGTGCTTCCGCCCAAAAGTGTCTTGGCATCTTGTATTCATCAAGCATCATTCTCGCCATCTCAATCAACGTCTGGTTCTTCCTCTCAATAACCCCATTCTGTTGAGGTGTGTACGTAGGTGAGAACTCATGTGAAATCCCTTCTTCATCAAGAAAGGTATCCACATTGGTGTTCTTGAACTTCGTTTCATTGTCGCTCCGAACCTTTTTGATCTTCTCTTCAAATTGATTTTGAGCCTTCCTAGCGAAGCTCTTGAAGATCTTTTGGACATGTGATTTATCATTTAGAAAGAACACCCACGTGAATCTTGGAAAGTCATCAACAATGACCAACCCGAACGAGTTACCACCGAGACTCTTGTAGGCGTTGGGACCAAAAAGGTCCATATGAAGTAGCTCAAGAGGTCTTCTTGTGGTCATGATGTTCTTCACGGGATGACATCCTCCAACTTGTTTTCCTGCTGGACAAGCACCACAAAGTCTATCCTTGTAAAATATAACATCTTTAACACCAAGGATATGATCATCTTTAATAAGCTTATCAAGATTTCACATGCCCACGTGACCTAACCTTCTAAGCCATAATGAGCCTTTAGAAGATTTAGCAATTAAGCAAGTACGAGGTTGGGCTTTCTTAGTGAAATCAACAATGTATAGGTCACCTCTACGAATACCGGTAAAGACCATTTTATGATTATCTCTACGAAACACTTGGCAATCTACTTCAGTAAATAGGACATTGAATCCAAAGTCAGCTAGTCTAGATACCGAAAGCAGATTATAACCAAGGGATTCAATGAGTATGACATTTTGAATAGAGCTATCATAGGAGATGGCCACCTTACCAAGGCCAACTATCTTACCCTTAGAGTTATCACCAAAAGTGACATACTTACGGGGACCATCGTTTTCTGCAAGCTCATGGAACATATATCTATCTCCGGTCATATGGTCTATACATCCACTATCAAGAACCCATTCCTTTCCTCCGGACATATAGCCACAAAGATTAGACATGAGACCAAAGTGTCTCATTGACTCATCAAGATCAAAGTCACTATCCTCATCCTCATCATAGTATCCATGTTCAACATCATCTTGTGAATTATCATCACCTAGAGAGAGTGATTCATTATATTTATGATCATGACAATGTGCATCTTTATGAATTCTAATGACTTGTGAGATGATGCTACTCATGACCCCAACATCTCCTTTGACATGCATAAGGTCATGAAGCTCAAATAGACAATCATCAAATTTAGGATCACTAGGTTTCATTTTATGAAAGGCTATGGACTTTTGAAGAATCTCATCTAGATGTTTTGAGGAATAGTTTGGAAAGCGTTCCTCAAGGTATCTCCATATAGTATAAGCACATTAAAATTTAGGCAAGCATACAAGCAGATTTCTAGGCATTCCTCTTATGATAAGATCAATAGTTCTAAGATTGCGCGTCATGTCAAGATACTCATCGGGGGTAGGATGCAAGCGATCAATAGGAGGCGCACAAGGGTTAGTAATATACTTGTTCAAATGATATTCCTTTAAAATCTCAAGCATCCCACTTTTCCAAGCACTACATAATTCTCCATCAAGCATAGGCACTCTTCATCTAATACTTCCAACCGTAGACTCATCCATCTTCCTCCAATGGTGATTAAACCAAAGCAATGGAGACCAAAGCTCTGATACCAATTGAAAGAACCGAGAAGAGGTGTCTAAGGAGGGGGGGTGATTAGACCCTCAACAAGCAAAAGTGATAGTTTTTGAATTCTTCAAGTTGAGGTAGAGTTTTAGCACAAGTTTAAGCATTCACAATACATTTCAAGCAAGCATGGCAATAGTATGAGCAATGGAAAGAGTAAAGCATGCTAATTGCAAGAAAGTAAAGGGATGTGATTGGAGTGTGCAAAAGCAATGTAGACACGGAGATTTTTGGCGTGGTTCCGATAGGTGGTGCTATCGTACCTCCACGTTGATGGAGACTTCAACCCATGAAGGGTAAGAGATGCGCGTGTCCACGGAGGGCTCCACCCACTATGGGTCCATGAAGAAGCAACCTTGTATATCCCACCATGGCCAACTCCCACGAAGGACTTGCCTCACTCGGATAGATCTTCACGAAGTAGGCGATCTCCTTGCCCTTACAAACTTCTTGGTTCAACTCCACAATCTTGTCAGAGGCTCCCAAGCGACACCTAACCAATCTAGGAGACATCAGTCTCCGAAAGGTACTCTCCCCAACACTCAACTCTCTCTCACAGATTTGGCTATGGTGGAAAGATGATTTGAGTAGAAAACAACTTGGGGAAGGCTAGAGATCAAGATTCTTGTGGTATGATTGGAATGTCTTGGTCTCAACCAATGAGTAGGTGGTTCTCTCTCAGAAAATGAGTAGTGGAAGTGTAGGCACGTTCTAATGGCTCTCTCACAAATGGAGAAGGAGGTGGAGGGGGTATATATAGCCTCCACACAAAATCCAACCGTTACACACATTTGAGCGAACTCCTCAGACCGAATAGGAGAACTCGGTGAGACCGAAGTAGTTCAAAATGTGAATGTTAGGAATCTCGGTGGGACCGACTGGAACAACTCGGTGGGACCAATGTGCTAGGTCTAGGGAAAAACCTCATCTCGGTGACGCCGATTGCTTGAATTCAGTGAGACTGATTTCGGCAATGAGCAACCAGAGAGTTGGCCAGGAAAACTCGGTGGGACCGATTGCTCATTTCGGTGAGACCGAAATGTTACAATAGAAAGCATAGAGTTTGCAAGGCCATCTTGATGAGACCGAGATCCATATCGGTGTGGCCGAACTGTCTAGGGTTTTCGGCAGTGGCTATGTCAGATGAACTCGGTGGCACCGGATATATCAAATCGGTGGGGCCGAGTTTGACTTCGGGTTTTGGACAAGTGTGGAATGAGAAAGTGGCTGAGGGTTTTGGAGCAATATCACTAAGCACTTTGAGCAAGTAGACCAGTAAGCAACACCCCATCCTCTTTTAATAGTATTCGCTTTCATATAGACTCAATGTGATCTTGGATCACTAAAATGAAAATGAAGAGTCTTGAGCTCTTGCCAATCTTTGTCCTTGGCATTTTGAAGGAGTTCCGTATCCTCTTGTCCTTGCCACTCCAATGTTGAACTCATCTGAAACACATTAGGAAAATGTATTAGTCCAACAAAAGATATGTTGACATTAATTACCAAAATCACCTAGGGAGCATTTGTGCTTTTAGAAGTATCCCCGATGGAATCACTCTGCCAGAGAGCAAAAGTGCTCGTGCCCAGGTTCTGCCTCGAGACGGCGGCGCTTACTCCCGAAAGTCTTCTTTTGATTTTTTTCCTAGGGCAAATGGCTTCATACAATAGAAGATGGGCTTTAGAGGGCCTCTGTGGGATCCACAAGCTCACATGACGTGCCCCAGTCGGGTCACCTGAGCTTGTGTGACCATGGTGGGTCATCTGTGGTATATTTTCCTATATATATTTGTATACATTCCAAATAGATCTCCATATGTTTTCAGGTCTTTGGAGCTCCGGATAATAGCTATCTCTGTTGTAGCTCTTTTTAGGTCTAGAATTCTAGTTGTCGGGAATCTCCCTCTTGTGATATAACTTGCAATTCAATAGAGAAAATGCATTAAAATTGCATCCAAAAGTGAAATATAACTTTAAAACAATGAAATAACAGTAGGAAAACATAATGCAAAATGGATGTATCACTGGATGCCATGTTTCCCATGCCCTTCGCATGGGTTAGTACTCCTGACAATGTCACACCGTCTGCTGGAGAGGCGCTTGGCTGGCCTTCCAACCAAATTGTCGCTCGTTTACCCTGGTCGGCCCTTCTATGGCTACGTCGGGCAAGCCATCTGGATTCTACATCATGTTGAAATTTTTGAGCCGGATGGGTATATTCAAGTCATCATCGGCATGGACAACCGCTACCAGTGCATCGTAATAAGAGAATACCCTGAATACTCGCGCTACCTGTGGAGGCTCGTTCTGCTCGATGAGAAGGCTGATCCAGGAGGCGGTGTTTACGAGGCTTCATATGCTTGAAGTGGTTAGAAGAATGGGTGGGATGCTATGGGGCCACTTTTCGATGGCCTAATTTTGTCACACCTGCGTGTGACGACTCACTCGTAGGACGGGGCGTTTGTAGCTATGACTTATTCTTCCATTGGCATACGCTTGGGTCGGACCATGCCGATCACTTCTCCATTGTCAATGATATGACAGTCCACAAGTGGACATTGGTCACGATGGTTTGCCTATGGATTCAAGTGGTCCCCCATGACATATGCTATCATGCGGGCCCAATGTAAGATGGCAATGGTAAAGTTTTCCACGCTCAGTTGCCATCGAATGTGACAATTCATTTGTCGCTGGCCTTTTATGATGCCGTGCGTCGGGCACACCCATGCCTACAGCCCAGAAGTCAAGCAACCTATTTGAACATTTTTTCCTCAAATGTCTACAAATGATTATGATCATAATGTGTTCTATTTGCCTTGAAAATGATAACTGCCCACGGCTTTCTTTGGCGATTTGTTTTTGATGACATGGGACTTTTTTTGTGATGGATTTTTCCCAACTGTCTACAATTGCGCAGACACCAACTACACCCAAAATTTAACCAAGCTATGGGTGGCACATATAGCAGACACTCCTTCCATAAATCATCCCGAACGGGTGATCGTCCTCCACACAGGGACGAATTCATGCTAGCTAGCCATAAATACCATCCTTCCAGGAATTGCAACGGGAAAAAATGGGTTGGCAAAGGTAGGCAATGAAACAAGCCACCCCAAAATGTCTGGGCAAGCTAACCCGTGAGTGTATGGAAAGATGAAGCCCCTCTGCATACTGGCCGTTCGACCTCATGTGCATTTCCCCAGAGGTAGTTCCAACATACAATATAGGCATAATGCAGTGCCCTCCATGAGGGCCTTTCAATCTCCCGACTTTCGATTCCCAATTCAAAATAGGGCACCAACAATTATCTACCCAAACACACTTGTGTACGTATGCATGCGTGTCCCCGATAGGACCTAGCGGGCGGGGCAGGCAAGGCCGAGGCAAGAACATTGCGCATTACCCAGGCAGCCAAGACCCGTGCAAGTATGTTGCGCGTACCCGTAGATCCTTACATTCCTTCATAAGTGCAGAGTTGACTGCCCATTCTTGTTGGTCCTATCCAAAGAATGAATTTCATGTGCAGTTGTTCTTTGTGGCGTCTCCGAGATTGGATCTCTCTTCTCATTTTCTTTATGTTTTGGTACATAGAGACATGGTTCAAATCATATTTGTTTAAGACAAAGAAGCATCGATAGGATGTAAGTGTGGGAAAAGACATAGAACCACAAGATTACAGATGGATAGCAGGAGTATACATGCAAGACTAACATCATTGTTGGCTCGATTCCCCATAGTAATGTGCATGATATGTGAAGACAACTCATCCATTGTGTTTGAAGTAAAAGATTCGTATCATTTTGTTATTTCGTCATGGGGGGCACTTGATCTTTCAATGTCCTTCATTTGTGCCCAAGCTTTTTATGCCAACTAGCAAGGGTTGCGTCTGACCATTTTTTTGTAGTGCAGGATGTGGAAAGACAACTAATCCATTGCGTTTGATGTAAAAGCTTCTTATATTTTTATTTCATCCTTGGCGCAATTTTATCTTTCGGTGTCCTTTCCTCTGTGTCTGGGCTTTAATTTGATGTCGACTAGCCGGGGCTGCAGGCTACAGCCAACCACTTTTTCTATAATAGTGGCCATGTTGGATGACCAACTCTGATGGTCAAGTAGTGTCCATGTACGCACGTTTGGTTTGCTGGTCGTCTGTTGTGTCTGGTTGTGCATGGCACATCCATGTGATGGTCATGGTGTCAACATTCATTCATATCACTCGACATCCCTCTCATATGCCAACTGGAAATGGGTCCGGCGCCTAGCCGGTGGCTTGTGTGCACGGTATAGACTGCTGGTTTGTTGGTCAGTGATCCGTCTCCAATGTATCTATGATTTTTTATTGTTCCATGGTATTATATTATCAACTTGGGATGTTTTATATGCATTAATATGTTATTTTATATTATTTTTGGGACTAACCTATTAACCTAGATGATGCGGAGCATCCTACGGCTATCTCCATGTACACCGTCATAGCAACTCAAGCCCCAAGTGAACCTACCGGACTTAAGGTGAACCCGCTCCTCTTCGAGGTTTACATGAATATCATTTGGACTTGGTCACTACCTCACCACGGAACATCGTGCACCTTTAGGTATGAGGACGACCACCTCCATGAAGCAGGGGAGCATCACCAAGTCCACAAGGAGACCTACGGAGAAGGATTAGGAAGGAGAACACCAAGATGCAGAGGACCGGAGACCTCCTGGACACCCCGGGTGCCCGGTCATGCATCCGCGGGGTGGGCAAAGCCCCTGGATACCCCGGGTGCCTGGCCCCCCACCTAGGCACACCCCCGGGGTGCCCGGCCCCTCCTGCCGCGGTCTCCGTGTGTGGCCCGGGTGCTCGACCTCCTCACCACCGGGTGCCCGCCCCCCCTCCTGGCGCGACCCCGGGTGCCCGGCCCTCCACCTCCGTTTGCCCGCCCCCCTCCTGGGCGCGACCCCCGGGTGCCCGGACCCTCAACCGTGGCTACGCATTTTTCGGGATAAATGACCCATGTAACCCTATGTTTTCCCCAACTTGTCCCTAGCCTATATAAACTCTTTCCCTAGCTCATTGTGGGATAACCAAGTAGATGTGAGACATTTGTGAGCTTTGCTCCTTCCCTCTTGTGGATCAAGACCCCTTTAGGGAAGAATCGTTGTGGATTATCAAGACCCCTTCTAGGGAAGGATCCCCATCATAGGATCATCAAGACCTCTCTCCTCTTAGGATTGGGATGAACTCTATCATGTATCCATGTTCCCCTTGTTGTTATTGTACCTTTGTGGATCTTATGTGTATGTGAGTCTACTGGATGTGTGATTTGGGCTTGTTCTTGAGTGTTTCTCTTGTGTTCTTCCCTTTGTGCTCATCTTGTTCTCGGGGATTTCCCCTCCAATTCGTGAAAGATCTCCATCTAGGGTTCCACCCTACAACATCATGGTATCTAGAGCTATGGTTTCTCACGAAATTGGATCCCCTCTTCTTGTTTTCTAACCTAATTTTGTTGTGTTCTTGCTCAATTTAAAAACCCCCCACAAAAATAGCCCCAATTTTTTGTCTTTCTATTTGTTGGTTCTAGTGAGATTTGTTGTGTTTGATCCATGATTTTGGTGTTTGGCAACTAGATCTTGCTTCCCCCCATCCATCCCCACCTACCCCACCACAAAATCCACCAATTTCTCGCTTTTCCCGAAAAATTTCGACGAAATCCGACACCACCAGATTCCTGCACCACGAACCACCGGGTGCCCGCACCACCCGGGCCAATTTCCCCTGACCACCCCGGGTGCCCGCACCCGCAACCCCTCGAATTAGCCCAACTACACTACGGTTTTGGCCATAACTTCCACTCCTGAAGTCCATTTTTTGTGTTCTTTAGCTTGTTGAGTAGCTATTGACATCCACCATCCATCTAGATAGGTTCTAACACCATTTGACTCCATCAAAATTTGGCCATTTTGACATATGTGTTTAGGCCATCCACCATATCATCCACCATACCACCATAGCTTTCCGCAACCTAACCCCATTTCGACCCATATAGCATTTGTGGTTGTCTGAGTGGTGACTTGAGTCTCCTAAGGTGTTTCGCCTACTTAGGGATGAGTGCTTCTTAATCAACCACCACCACCACTTCCACATTTCCATCTTCGACACCACCACCACCGCATGTCCACTACCACCATTTGACATTTTTCATTTGAGATTTTGAGTTTGCGGTTTTTTCGTTTCCTAAGGTGTTTCGGCTACTTAGGAACGGTTGGGCTTCGACTCCACTCCTACTCATCATCGCTCCGGTCCCGACATCAACATCGACCACTTCAACATTTTGACACTCCGACCATACATAAGGACGGTAACCTCGACGACACCATTGTACATATTCCTTACCTTGCATTGATCGCCCCGAGCCCATTGCATACCTTACCTATCGAGACTAGCGAGTTGAGAGTTGCCGGGCCATGCTATTTGTGCACCTTAGTGATATGCTTACGCCGCATAGCTAGTTTTAGCGTGCAATCACCTTGCTATCATCATTGTGCCATAAGTCTCTCCCGTGCACATCTTACATACTTGTCTCATATTATACTTGGCTCGAGCATCAAGCATATCAAAAAAAGAGCAAAAGCTTTTAAGCAAAAGAGGAGATACAAAAGAGCTTGTAAGCAATAGAAATAGCATTGAGCCATTTTGCATAGTACACACACTTGGAACATACATACATAGCATACTTGGGATTGAAGATGGCACATTTACTCTCATAGGTTGGTGCACAAGCGTATCTTGCCCATTTGAGCAATCGAGCTAGTGTCTCTCTAGAATCCGTGCAATAAGAGCTTTTTCCATGGCAACACATTTTGTGCTTATTCCTTGGTTGCGCGGATCACATCTGTCTATCCATGTGTGTATTTCTCGTGTCACCATAGCTATTGATCTATTTGCTTTACATTGCGATTTTGTGAATCTTTCTCAACATTTTTTATATCTTGGATTAACATTTGCTTGAATTTTGTGCCACTTGTCCTAACCAAGCCACTTGACAAGCTTTAATTTGTAGGTGTGAGTGAACAAGTCCGGTACCAATTCCACTATTCTCTCATATCGCATTGAGTGACACGGGATACACTCTCAATTTTGGGAAACGGTATATTGGTATTGTTTATCTCAAATCCTACTCAGCCTCTACTCGAGTCCTGTGATGGATAGGCAAATCACATCATTTCCGGTCTTCGACATCAACGGCACGAACAACTACATCCACACGCAAACCATCGGATGACAACAAGCAATGCAAGAGCGCCTCGACAACATCGCCATCGACTTCTGACACATGGTGCCGACTACAAGTCTTCTGCCGTTCCGTCATCTTCTCGGCGGCGACGTTCAAGTCACAAGTCTTCGGAGCGCAAACACGATGCAAGTACAAGTCATCCACGTACACACCGCCATGGCGACCATCACCATCATCGTGAAGATGTTCGACACGAGCAAACCTACAAGTCCGAACAAGCTCTACTTCACACCAAGGCCAAGCTTCAAGAGGAGATAAGAAGACCACGAGACAAGCACACCCAAGAAGGAGCTACGCCTACAACCACCACTTCGGCATCTTCACCAAGTGTTCTCAAGGCATCTTCGCCTTTGGACGTACGACACTTCGCCTACTTCCCGTGAGTTTGCCTACATCGACATCTTCAACGACAAGGCGACCACCTATGATCGAGGGTGACATTTCCATCTTCGGAAGCCCCCCACATCATATGAGCCTTCTACAACAAGGCGGCGACAAGATGATCGAGCATGAGATTTTCCCTTCGGTCATGGACGAGAGTGATGTTGTGCCATCTTCGGCCTTCATCCACAACGACGACTACGAGATGGTTGCGCATGGGATTTTCCCTTCGACCACGACCGCGTATGGTGATGAGTTGAGCGACTTGTGCCACAATATTGAGAGTGAGAGTGAGAGTGACTTCACCACTAGCCCCATATATGATGAGATGCTCCATTTCCCATGTGAGGAGAGCCACCACCACCACCACTTGAGTGATATGAGTGACTCCACCATATGTGACATTGAGTGCACCTACCTTGAGGGAGTGAGTGAGCCACCACCACATAGAGAGAGTGAGATAGTTGATAGGTCTTGTGAGGACAATTTCAACTCTATCAACTTGACCTCTACCTCTATTGTGTCTTCTCATTTGGTGCTAGGTCCCATTTATGATGACGCGCCGATCCGCGACGACTTCGTCCTTCCTTTGGACAAGACGATGGCCATGGTGGACTATGATGTACCCCCCACATGCTTCCATCAAGATGAAGATGACCACCATTTGGTCTTTGCCACCTCACCTACACCACATGAGTGGATTGAGAAAGGTAAAATAGGTGAAGGTGATGCTCTAGTCCCACTAGTGGAAATTCTTGACATTGATTGCTTGCATGATGTTGATCCACCTATTACCATGCTTCATGCTAGTATGATTTCCCCATGCGATGATTTACCCGTTTATGATGAGTATGATGATTGCCATGTGGAGTCTATTAATTTTGATGCCATGTTACATAGGATTTCTTGTGACAATTCTCTAGGTCACATCATGTTTGACAACCCCCTTGACTTGTCATATGCTATGCATGAGATCACTCGTATGTCATATTTGGAATCTCACCGTAGTAACTATGCATATGCCATTAAGATAAACCCAATTTGCACTTATGGCATAGATGACAAGCCCATGGTTATTGGCATTTGTTTTTCTTGTGATGATATTGACATGCTTCCTTTGCATCATATCCATCATATGCCATGCCATGACCACCTAGCTTCGGATATGCATTGTTTTGGATGTTAGCCATTTTCACCATGTGATGTTTCCACTAATGCTCATGAGGAGACCCCCATAGTTTCCTCATACTTGCTAGGAGATCTTGATGCATGCCATATCTTGCATGATTGTCATGATTGTGTGCACCATATGCTCCCCATGAATGAAAATGCTATGGATATGCCATATAATTGTATGCTCAATTTGCATCCCCATCATGTTATACATAACAACTATTCATTCATGATAGATGACATGTTTCTATACACGCATCTCATTTATTTGAGCATTGGCTATTGTGTGCTAACCAACACATGCACATGCGCATCATGATGGATGATGTGTACATATACTACGCCCACACAATTTTTCCTTTCTCTTTGTTTTGTGTAGTTACTCACCAATACTTGTCAACATCTCAATCCCAAGAGTTGTCAAAACGAGCTCTTGAGAGCAATGGCGATTTGGGATCCCGTGGATTGTCCCTAACACCATTCTCTTCGCGTCACCACTACGCGCATCTCTTTTACTTGGCTCTCACACGACTATGGGCTATTTACCACTTGTCACCTTATGCCCATTCTATCGTGTTCACTTTGCATGTTATGCCTCTTGCTATGAGTTTGCCATGCATTTGTGACCCTTGCTTGCCTTTACACATGATTCACCATTATGCTACTTCTATGTGTATTTGCATGCTTGATGTAGATACTAGTAGCTTTTTCCATGATTTCTTTCAGTCTCATGCCATTGATCACATTGCCAAGCATCAATTGCATGATCACATACTCACATTGAGCATCATTTACCATGTTCATGCTTTTGATACACCATCCTATTACGACATCATATTGCACAATGGTAGCATTTGCAACTTCTTGCACAATGAGCTTGATCACATGAATGCATTGTATGCCATGATATTTCATTTTGCTACAATTCATGCTCATTGCCACTACCGATTTCATTAGACACACTCATGCTTAAATGATGGACACATTGCGTCTGCTAACCATTGTATTTCCAAGTGTCCCTTGTGTTTGCTCTCTTTGCATGTCTACCATTCCGACGACATCTTGGAGTACTTTGCTCATGGGGTGACATACACCTCGTCCAACTACAAGTCCATCCATGCCTACCGTGTACATCACAATATGGTTTACGATCCGAGGACGGATCTTTCCCAAGGGGGAGGATATGATGCGGAGCATCCTACGACTATCTCCATGTACAGCGTCATAGCAACTCAAGCCCCAAGCGAACCTACCGGACTTAAGGTGAACCCGCTCCTCTTCGAGATTTACATGAATATCATTTGGACTTGGTCACTACCTCACCACAGAACTTCGTGCATCTTTAGGTACGAGGAAGACTACCTCCATGAAGTCGGGGAGCATCACCAAGTCCACACGGAGACCCGGGTGCCCGGCCCCTCTCCTGGCGCGACCCCGGGTGCGCGGCCCTCCACCTCTGGGTGCCCGGCCCCCTCCTGGGCGCGAACCCTTGGTGCCCGGTTGATACGTCTCCAACATATCTATAATTTTTGTGTCACACCCTGATTTTCATGTCACATTGCTTAAGCTAATTTTCATGTTAAAAATGTGGATTTGCAAAAACTTTTGAGTGTTTTTGACTTTGATTAATTTGACTTTTGTCTGCTGTTTGCTAGTGCTCTAAAAATCATATAAATCCTCCAACTCTTATACTTCATCTCCTTGACCCAAAACCTTTTCCCAATGATTATGCCATGTGTATACACCAATATAGAATTTTCTTATAAAAATATTTTGGCCAAATGGTATTTTCTAAAAATTAGTTTTCCAAAAACCCCTGAATTGAGGTTTGCACTGCAAGTACCTTATTTAGGGTGTGAAAAATCTTTCAAAAAGTATATTTGAATCCTACTAGGTATAGGACTCCCAGAAACCACAAAATTATAATTTTAAAAGTTATTTTTATATTTTATTTAAAAGCTTTTTCTTAAGGCCAGAAATGGTCTTTAATAGGGAAAAATTATTTAATTATTTCAAAAATATTTGCCAAAATTCAGGGAGACTCATAGGACATATATTGTCCATATATAAGAGTTTCAGCACTTGGTCATGTTCAAAATATTGGACTAATCCTTCCAAAACCCTTTCTGGATATTTCAAGCTTTTGAAATATTTACAAAGGAAATATTCTCCAAAAATTCCAGGGAAATTATATCATGTCATATATGACATATTTGATGATCTTGCAAAGCCTCATGCCTTGAAGATCAAGGAAAAATCCTCTAATCCCCTCAAAACCATTCTGTCCATATTTGAAGTTTGAGCAACTTTACATTGCCAAACTTATCCAAATGCTCTCAAACTTGGTGCACATGCTAGAATGGCCTAATAAGGCATCTAGATCAAATGGCAAAAGATTTGGAATAGAGCAACTTGATCAGATCACCCCAAAACCAATTCTGTTCAAATGCAAATTTGAACAACTTTACATTACCAACTTTTCATCTGGGGCCTCAAACTTTGTGGGCATGATCATAACCCCAAATGATGATGCTACACCAAGTGGTGCATCAAGGGGAGATGATTTTCTTAACTCAAACATGGTGAAACCATTTCTGTTGATTTCTAGGGTTCACCAAAGTTACATTGGCCACTTTGCCCAAATGAGCTCAAATTTGGTGTAGGGGCCTAATTATATGTGACATTTGATCCTGTTAAGTCCCATGCCAAGTGGAGGTCATTTGCCTCCCCAAAACCTGATCAAACACCTTCTGTCCATTTACCAAAGCCAGTGTTTGAACCTCTTTTACTTTTTCCCTTTACTTCAAATTTCTACCACAGCTTCTCCTGATCATCCTCTACCCCCCAGTAACTCTCTATGGCCTCAGCTCAGTTAGTGGAGGAGGGTAAAACCCCAATTCACTCTTCTAGACAGCAGATTTCACCCTCTTCCTCACCTCCCTCCTCATCCCAGTGGTTCCCTGGAGCATCCAAGGCCATAGGCCAATTCTTTACTACTTCCTCTACACTCTGGACACCGTTGGACACGCCCTGGATGACAGGCCATGCCAATGGCAGCCAAAAGCACGCTCTGGAGCGCGCTACAGTGCTCTGGAGCACTGTAGCCACCTCCAATCAGGGGCGTCCGACAGCCTTGGGCCTCCCCCTCGTGTCCCCCGAGGCGGCCTCGACGTCCGCAACACGCTGGGTGGTCGGCCCCCTCCTCTCTCCCCCTCTCTCACCCCTGCCCGCACGCGCACCGGCCGACCCCGAGCTCCAGTGAGAAAGCTCGCACGCGCGACGCCTCTGGCGCCTCCCCGCTCCTCCTCTCTCTTCCCCTAAGCGTGGACCAGCCCCACGAACGCCCTAGACATGCCCACTGGTGCCCCCGTGGCCTGCAACGACAGCAACGACCTCGCCGGCGCATGCATCTTCGGTGGACCGGCGCTCGCCTATAAATAGGCCGCCCCCGAGCCCCCTCGCGGCTCCGATGGCCTCCTCTCCCTCTCCTGATCCTCCTGGACCCACTCTCTCTCTCTCCCGCACCCCCTATCCACCACCGCGGCCAAAATCTCGCCGCCGGCCGCCACAAAAACCCTCTGTGACCCAGGCTCCTCCGCGGGTGCTGAGCGCACGTACGGGTCGCCGCTCCCTGTTGCATCCTCCGGCGCGTTGGGGGCTGTCGCTGGTGGCTGGAGCCGTCGGGGCGGGCGCCAGCGCCGCCCGGCCGGACCACCCCGTCGTTCCTCTGCCTCAGGCGCGAGGTAGGGGACGACCGTCCCGCCAGTTGGCGAGGGGCCCCCGCCTGTCAGCGACCCGGCCGGCGGGCCCAGCAGCTTAAGTGGAGACGGGCCAGGCGCGAGCCGCATTTCCCAGGCGAAAACGCCCTCCGGAGATGACGCCTTCGGTGTCACCACCTCCGCCCGCACGGCCGTGCAGCTGGGCCGGCCCATCATCTATCCCTCGCCGGCGCGCAGTAAAGGGTATAACCCCCTTTTTTTCCTTTTATTTTCTGTTTCCAGTAAACTTCAAAAATATCTCAAATATTCAAATGAACTCCAAATTGCATGATTAAAATTTCCTATGGCTCCATAAATCATGCTCTATCACATGGTGCAACATGCACATTATTCCAGAAACATTTCTTTCACAAATATTTATCAAATGCCTTTATTTCATTTCTGTGATGAACTTTAGAAAATCACAGAGAGCTCAATCTTGATCCAAATGCAGTGATTCAAATTCCTAGATGCTTGTCATGTCCAAACTTAGTTTTGGAACATTTTTAATAATAGTTTCTGTACCCCACCAAATATTGAGCCATTTCTTCATATTTATCAGCTTTGCAAAATCCTAGGAAATTCATTTCAAATCCAAATCCAGTGAAACCAACTCCTAAATGCTTCTAAAATCATGACTTGATGATGGGTACCTTTGCTCATCATTCAAGGAAATATTTCTGTATACTTCTTCCAAATCCATAAACCCTTTGGTTCCATCACATTGAAATGTTCCAAACTACCTATTGATCCAACACCTATGAAACCACCTTGGTCATTTCTAATATGACCAGAGGTATCCTAGAAAAGTCCAACTCCTATTTTTAGAGCACTTTTATTTTTGCCTTGTTGTGTTGCTTATTATGATTGTTTCCATCGCTAGTTGACGTAATAAACGGAGTATTCGGAGGTGGACCAGAAGATTTGAAGACTCAGAAGAATAAGGCAAGCAGCCATTTGACCATGTTCGAGAAACCTTTTTATGCATGTCTCATAGCACCTTATTATCAATGCATCGAAATCATGTTGAGGTGGAGACCACTTTGGTTGCTACCTTTGTTACTTACTATTGATACTTGCATCAAACATGACCCTACCTTCTTATGAGGGTTATGTGGGTGGGAGTAGATAGATGTATGCTATAGTAGTTGGCTACGCAAAATGGGTCGGGGTTATGCATTGAGTGAAACAAGTGTGGTCTGACATACTTGCAAATGACCCAGTGGGTGCCACTAATGCCCCTGGGATTTGATAAGGAACTAGGGCACTACTTGGTGGAGAAGTAGTGTGCCGAGGCTTGACGGAAGTGTTGTTTACAGAGATGGATTAGATTTATGTGTGACTACCGTCCCAACCAAACATGCGCAACCACTCTACCCTTATATGGGAAAGGGCATTATTGATTACCTAGGTCGATACTAGCATGGTGCCCGCATTACTAGTGACGGGGGTGACATGAGGTCACTCTCGGGACGGGGTCGCGCTTGGATAGGCGGCCATGACTGTCTTTACAGGGCACCGGACACACCGTTGGTACCCCGTGCTTGTGATATGTGATGAATACGGAGCGAGTCTCCACAAACCTTGAGATGTGAAATGTTTGGCATGGGGCTGCTACCAATCGAGTGGACTCTATGTTAGTGTCGTCTAGGGAAAGATAGTGATCGGGTTCTTACCCCGGGTACTTGAGGTACCGCGGGTCGTGGATGACACGGAAGTTCCCCGGATCTTGTGGGTAAAGTGTGCAACCTCTGCAGAGTGTCAAACTATTCGAATAGCCGTGTCCGCGGTCAAGGACAGTTGGGTGGTGCTACTTAGACTATGTCCATAAGTTTCTGGGAAACAACACGATTCAGAGATATTATTGATGTGATTGTGAGAAAGTTACAATGAGCTTGAACATGAGTTGATTACAACTCTTTCTCGATATTGATGTCTGTGACCTCCTGATACTTGTTACAGACACATGCATGCCCTTGTTATATGTTGATCATAATTGCATATGAAAAACTAGCTTTCCGCAAAACCACCAACTTAGCAGTAGAGCCTTGCATGATTAATCTGTTATCACACTTGGGTTGCTTGCGAGTACATTCAATGTACTCATTGGCTTGCCACTGGTTATTTTATTGGCCAGGCTTGAGAGAACATGTTATGATGAAGATTTCTTGGTGACGAGCATGCGAGCTAGGACGCTTCCCAGTCAGAATGCCTGTAGGGTTAAGGCAGATGGCATGGGTCCCCGTTGTCTTTGAAGATTTCCGCTGCAATGATATACTCAAGACCTGACCATTATGGTCCTATTTGTGTAACACGGTATGTAAGGATGTAAGACTCTTGTTATTCAGCTTCTGTGTGTTCAGTGAGCATTGATCTCTGGGATCACTGTACACGTGCATTCGGTGATCACGACTTATGAGTCGGGGTTCCCACAGAGCTGGTATCAGAGCCATCCTGACTGTAGGAAGCCTTAGTTAGCATGGTCGTTAGTTAGGGTAAAACTATTTTCAAAACTATTACTAGTTTTCAAAACTATCTATACTTCTCTTCCCTTCTCAGTTTTCGAAAACTAGGCTATACTTGATCTCTTCCCCTTCAAAACCCTGGTCGCTAAAACCCCTATGCCCCTGACCACTGGATTTTCTGTAATCCTCGTGGAGTGCACCTTGCCAAACACTCACCCACCACTTTTGCACGCAAGATTGGTGACACCACGACAAGACGGTACCAACAGTAATTACATCCTCGATGGATGAGGACATGAAGACCCAGAAGATGGTGGTACCCTTGACAGTGTCCCAAGATGGTGCAACTTTGGCCTATAAATGACCAGGGAATAGGTTATGCAAAAGTCATGATATGCATCGCTAATAGAGTAATCCTGTCACTACCGTTGTTGTATCGACAACCACCGGTGGATGAGAACCTCGCCATTTGGTCCGCCTCACTATAGTGAGCAGGAAAACGGTTCTCTTTGTCCCCCGCTCTTGGTATCGATGTTTTCATCAACGAAACCGACATGTTGGACCTCTATTATGCCTTGTTATGGTCATTGCATATGGATTGCCTACCTGGTACCCTCGACGCCCCAGAAGGCACAAGGGATCGTCATGATTAAAGAAACAAGAGAAGACAAGTCAACACCAGCTACAAGGAGGCACCTTCACCACCTCACCTCATCCGGCGAGAAGTTGTTGAAGATTCTTCAGGCTCAACCCGGAGCGTCCATCAAGCAACTACAAGGGACATAGCAACACCAGAGGAAGCTCAGAAGACTGCACGAGGCACAAGTCACGGCACTGAGTCCGAGAACCCCTAGGGTAGGATGAGTCGTGTACCCCCTATGCGCAGTCGAGTCCATATGATGGTTCGAATAGAACCATGATTGTGTGTTGTTTGCTTTTATTTGCTTGTGTTTTGATATGAGTCACACTTTTGCCCAGGCTACAAGTGCATGACTATATCACCTTCCTTGCCTTGTTTCTTTTGTTTCGCCCTTTTTGCACCTGTTTGTTGCACCTGCACTATAGAACCCCCTTTAGGCATTTTCCCTCCTCTACGCTGCTTCTTCCCTCTATTCTCTCTCTCCCCAATTGAAGACCCGCAAGACAAGATGCACCAAGGATTCTACCTCGGCAACCAACTGGCACTGAAGACTTCTGCTACAACCTCCGCGATCAAGTGCAACCCCGTAGAGTTATGTTTAACCCTCCAGACAAGTAACCCCATTCCTAGACCCTTTGAGACTTCACGAGACACTCCAGCACGAATACTTAACCATGTGCCTAACCCATGGTAAAGCAACAGAACCTGTTAAGCCTTTGCAATCTTGCACAACACTGGGTTCGTAAAGGAGCTAGTGGACTCGATGAGTGAGCATATTTTCATCCTAATATAGCACGAGGTCTGACGATGCCATAGATAGACCAGTTCGAGGATATTGGACGGATGACTTGGTGGCTTTGTATCAGTGACTTCGAGGAAATTATCTGAGACCTTGATGGATTGTGAGGTTTTCATGTTGGTGGGATCATGACTTTGGGGAAGTATGTAGAAGTGCCCGTTGGGCATGAGATTCGGATTTATGTAGGTGATTCTGGTTGGTATAATGCTGGATATGTCTGCATGGTTCGGAGTAAGATTGGATTTAGGCCTATGATCCTGATTATGATATCATGCTTCTCGGTGGACAATAACCTAGGAGATTGGATTATTTGTCGGAGTTGATTTAGGGATCTATATAATCATGATCTTGGAGTTACTTGACCCAGATAATGGGAATTTGGTGGACATACTATCGTGATGCATAATCCTTCCAAGTATTTGGGTATTATAGAGACTTGAGATCTTGTGGAATACCGTAGACATCGGATTCATAGAATTGTTGGATTATGTGGTGATTGATGGAGATTACCGGGCTATTGGAGTTGATCTATAGGAAGGAAACAAATCTTGGAGTGGCATATGACGTGTTATCTTGAGCCTTGCAAGACTAGGTTGAGTACTTGGATTGTGGAGATTAAGTTAAGCTTAGCAGCATGTATGATCTACCTTTGGATTTTAGAGGTAGGCATACATATAGATTTGGGGATCATAGACAGTATAGTTTTGTTAGACCGTCTCTTGAGAGTCATGAGGATATGCATGGCATGAGTGGTGGTTGAAGTTGGTCTATGCGAGAAGATGTTTTTTTTCGATCGGAGTACTAGATAGAGCTATTGGCATCTCAGAAACCGTTCTTAAGGATAAGATGATAAAAGTTCACTCACTCACTAGAATCCTTGAAACCCTTAAGCCCCACCGAGCTACAACCTGGTCAGATTCTGACCCCGGGCCTTCGCTCTAAGTCAGGAAGGCCTCTGCAAATACTCATCGGAGACCACCACCAATACCCCAGCTTACCTTGCGTGCCCCCATAGACCTCATGGAGTAATTGGACAAGTTGGGTAACATCATTATTTGATGGCCTACTTGTCTCCCCGAAGACAAGAAGAGACGGACAGCTGGATAGAAGACGTTTGAAGACCGCCCTGTCAAGAAAGAAGATCTACACCAACCACCGTCATCAAGAAGTAAACTTCCGCGTCGAAGACCGGGCGTATCTGCAAACCACCCCTCTCAAAGGAGCCGAGCATTTCCGTGTCGAAGGAACGCTCACACCAAGATGTATCAAGACTTGAAGGCATGATTCTGGTGGCACGAGATGGAAAGAGAGATTGCAACCTATGTTGCAAAGTGTGGTGTGTGCCAAAGGGTCAAGGCTGAACATCAGCGACCCGCTGGATTGCTTCAACCACTCAAGGTTCCTGAGTGGAAGTGGGATAAAGTCGGAATGGACTTCGTCACTGGGTTACCAAGGTCGGATAGAGACATGACTCTGTTTGGGTCATGGTCGATCATTTGACCAAGATGGCCCATTTCATTCCTGTCAAGACCCCTTATGATGGCAACCGGCTGGCAGCTCTCTACATCAACTAAATCGTAAGTCTTCACGGCGTTCCCAAGGAGATTGTGTCAGATCGAGGAACCCAGTTCACCTCAAGGTTCTGGAAGAAGTTACAAGAAGCCTTGGGAACCAAGTATCTTTCAGCACGACTTTCCACCCCCAGACCGGAGGTCAGACTGAACGAGTCAATCAGATTCTCAAAGTCATGACTCCGAGCCTGTGTCTTGGCATATGGATCCAAGTGGCAGGATTGTCTCCCTTTTTGCCGAGTTCTCCTATATCAATAGTTACCAGTCGAGCCTTCAGATGGCACCACTTGAGGTGTTGTACGGACGCTGACGTCGCACACCCCTCAACTGGTCAGAGGCTGGAGTAGGACTAGTCTTTGGACAGAATATTCTCCGCGCAGCGGAAGAGCAAGTCCAACTAGTCAGAGAACGTTTGAAGGCAGCCAAGTCAAGGCAAAAGAGCTATGCTGACGCTCACCGTCGGAACATGAGTTTCCATATCGGGGACCACGTGTACCTGCGGGTAACTCCTGTGAAGGGAACCAAGCGTTTCCACGTCAAGGGGAAGCTCGCACCAAGGTTCATTGGACCCTTTGAGATCACTGCAAGTCATGTGGTAGATGGCTCCCCAGCTAGATCTACCACCTGAGATACCCTCCGTGCACCAAATCTTCCACGAGCCCCCACTCTGGAAGTACTTCTTACCTCCTAGCTAGCCCGATGCCCGCAAGGACATCGATCACCGAGCCTTTGGCAGCTAACCCAACCTAACCTATGCAAGAAACCCCTCAGCAACCTCCATCAAGGAAGGAATCAAGCAAAAGCCATACCATCAAGCACTTCAGGATTCCAAGGAGCACCGCTCGGAAGCGGAACCAACAAGAAGAAGTGAAGACTACCCCGTATCCAAGACTCCGCCTTTCTTTCCACGCCTAGTCTGGGAATCTCGGGGACGAGATTCTTGTAAGGGGGGTAGGTCTGTCACACCCTGATTTTCATGTCACATTGCTTAAGCTAATTTTCATGTTAAAAATGTGGATTTGCAAAAACTTTTGAGTGTTTTTGACTTTGATTGATTTGACTTTTGTTTGCTGTTTGCTAGTGCTCTAAAAATCATATAAATCCTCCAACTCTTATACTTCATCTCCTTGACCCAAAACCTTTTCCCAATGATCATGCCATGTGTATAGACCAGTATAGAATTTTCTTATAAAAATATTTTGGCCAAATGGTATTTTCTAAAAATTAGTTTTCCAAAAACCCCTGAATTGAGGTTTGCACTGCAAGTACCTTATTTAGGGTGTGAAAAATCTTTCAAAAAGTATATTTGAATCCTACTAGGTATAGGACTCCCATAAACCACAAAAGTATAATTTTAAAAGTTATTTCTATATTTTATTTAAAAGCTTTTTCTTAAGGCCAGAAATAGTCTTTAATAGGGAAAAATTATTTAATTATTTCAAAAATATTTGCCAAAATTCAGGGAGACTCATAGGACATATATTGTCCATATATAAGAGTTTCAGCACATGGTCATGTTCAAAATATTGGACTAATCCTTCCAAAACCCTTTCTGGATATTTCAAGATTTTGAAATATTTACAAAGGAATTATTCTCCAAAAATTCCAGGGAAATTCTATCATGTCATATATGACATATTTGATGATCTTGCAAAGCCTCATGCCTTGAAGATCAAGGAAACATCCTCTAATCCCCTCAAAACCATTCTGTCCATATTTGAAGTTTGAGCAACTTTACATTGCCAAACTTGTCCAAATGCTCTCAAAATTGGTGCACATGCTAGAATGGCCTAATAAGGCATCTAGACCAAATGGCACAAGATTTGGAATAGAGCAACTTGATCAGATCACCCCAAAACCAATTCTGTTAAAATGCAAATTTGAACAACTTTACATTACCAACTTTTCATCTGGGGCCTCAAACTTTGTGGGCATGATCATAACCCCAAATGATGATGCTACACCAAGTGGTGCATCAAGGGGAGATGATTTGCTTAACTCAAACATGGTGAAACCATTTCTGTTGTTTTCTAGGGTTCACCAAAGTTACATTGGCCACTTTGCCCAAATGAGCTCAAATTTGGTGTAGGGGCCTAATTATATGTGACATTTGATCCTGTTAAGTCCCATGCCAAGTGGAGGTCATTTGCCTCCCCAAAACCTGATCAAACACCTTCTGTCCATTTACCAAAGCCAGTGTTTGAACCTCTTTTACTTTTTCCCTTTACTTCAAATTTCTACCACAACTTCTCCTGATCATCCTCTACCCCCCAGTAACTCTCTATGGCCTCAGCTCAATTATTGGAGGAGGGTAAAACCCCAATTCACTCTTCTAGACAGCAGATTTCACCCTCTTCCTCACCTCCCTCCTCATCCCAGTGGTTCCCTAGAGCATCCAAGGCCATAAGCCAATTCTTTACTACTTCCTCTACACTCTGGACACCGTTGGACACGCCCTGGACGACAGGCCATGCCAATGGCAGCCAAAAGCACGCTCTGGAGCGCGCTACAGTGCTCTGGAGCACTGTAGCCACCTCCAATCAGGGGCGTCCGACAGCCTTGGGCCTCCCCCTCGTGTCCCCCGAGGCGGCCTCGACATCCGCAACACGCTGGGTGGTCGGCCCCCTCCTCTCTCCCCATCTCTCACCCCTGCCCGCACGCGCACCGGCCGACCCCGAGCTCCAGTGAGAAAGCTCGCACGCGCGACCCCTCTGGCGCCTCCCCGCTCCTCCTCTCTATTCCCCTAAGCGTGGACCAGCCCCACGAATGCCCTAGACATGCCCACTGGTGCCCCCGTGGCCTGCAACGACAGCAACGACCTCGCCGGCGCATGCATCTTCGGTGGACCGGCGCTCGCCTATAAATAGGCCACCCCCGAGCCCCCTCGCGGCTCCGATGGCCTCCTCTCCCTCTCCTGATCCTCCTGGACCCACTCTCTCTCTCCCGCACCCCCTATCCACCACCGCGGCCAAAATCTCGCCGCCGGCCGCCGCCAAAACCCTCTGTGACCCAGGCTCCTCCGCGGGTGCTGAGCGCACGTACGGGTCGCCGCTCCCTGCTGCATCCTCCGGCGCGTTGGGGGCCGTCGTTGGTGGCTGGAGCCGTCGGGGCGGGCGCCAGCGCCGCCCGGCCGGACCTCCCCGTTGTTCCTCTGCCTCAGGCGCGAGGTAGGGGACGACCGTCCCGCCAGTTGGCGAGGGGCCCCCGCCTATGAGCGACCCGGCCGGCGGGCCCAGCAGCTTAAGTGGAGACGGGCCAGGCGAGAGCCGCATTTCCCAGGCGAAAATGCCCTCCGGAGATGACGCCTTCGGCGTCAGCACCTCCGCCCGCACGACCGTGCAGCTGGGCCGGCCCATCATCTATCCCTCGCCGACGCGTAGTAAAGGGTATAACCCCCTTTTTTCCTTTTATTTTGTGTTTCCAGTAAACTTCAAAAATCTCTCAAATATTCAAATGAACTCCAAATTGCATGATTCAAATTTCCTATGGCTCCATAAATCATGCTCTATCACATGGTGCAACATGCACATTATTCCAGAAACATTTCTTTCACAAATATTTATCAAATGCCTTTATTTCATTTCTGTGATGAACTTTTGAAAATCACAGAGAGCTCAATCTTGATCCAAATGCAGTGATTCAAATTCCTAGATGCTTGTCATGTCCAAACTTAGTTTTGGAACATTTTTAATAATAGTTTCTGTACCCCACCAAATATTGAGCCATTTCTTCATATTTATCAGCTTTGCAAAATCCTAGGAAATTCATTTCAAATCCAAATCCAGTGAAACCAACTCCTAAATGCTTCTAAAATCATGACTTGATGATGGGTACCTTTGCTCATCATTCAAGGAAATATTTCTGTATACTTCTTCCAAATCCATAAACCCTTTGGTTCCATCACATTGAAATGTTCCAAACTACCTATTGATCCAACACCTATGAAACCACCTTGGTCATTTCTAATATGACCAGATGTATCCTAGAAAAGTCCAACTCCTATTTTTAGAGCACTTTTATTTTTGCCTTGTTGTGTTGCTTATTATGATTGTTTCCATCGCTAGTTGACGTAATAAACGGAGTATTCGGAGGTGGACCAGAAGATTTGAAGACTCAGAAGAATAAGGCAAGCAGCCCTTTGACCATGTTCGAGAAACCTTTTTATGCATGTCTCATAGCACCTTATTATCAATGCATCGAAATCATGTTGAGGTGGAGACCACTTTGGTTGCTACCTTTGTTACTTACTATTGATACTTGCATCAAACATGACCCTACCTTCCTATTAGGGTTATGTGGGTGGGAGTAGATAGATGATGCTATAGTAGTTGGCTACGCAAAATGGGTCGGGGTTATGCATTGAGTGAAACAAGTGTGGTCTGACATACTTGCAAATGACCCAGTGGGTGCCACTAATGCCCCTGTGAGTTGATAAGGAACTAGGGCACTACTTGGTGGAGAAGTAGTGTGCCGAGGCTTGACGGAAGTATTGTTTACAGAGATGGATTAGATTTATGTGTGACTACCGTCCCAACCAAACATGCGCAACCACTCTACCCTTATATGGGAAAGGGCATTATTGATTACCTAGGTCGATACTAGCATGGTGCCCGCATTACTAGTGACGGGGGTGACATGAGGTCACTCTCGGGACGGGGTCGCGCTTGGATAGGCGGCCATGACTGTCTTTACAGGGCACCGGACACACCGTTGGTACCCCGTGCTTGTGATATGTGATGAATACGGAGCGAGTCTCCACAAACCTTGAGATGTGAAATGTTTGGCACGGGGCTGCTACCAATCGAGTGGACTCTATGTTAGTGTCGTCTAGGGAAAGATAGTGATCGGGTGCTTACCCCGGGTACTTGAGGTACCGCGGGTCGTGGATGACACGGAAGTTCCCCGGATCTTGTGGGTAAAGTGTGCAACCTCTGCAGAGTGTCAAACTATTCGAATAGCCGTGTCCGCGGTCAAGGACAGTTGGGTGGTGCTACTTACACTATGTCCATAAGTTTCTGGGAAACAACACGATTTAGAGATATTATTGATGTGATTGTGAGAAAGTTACAATGAGCTTGAACATGAGTTGATTACAACTCTTTCTCGATATTGATGTCTGTGACCTCCTAATACTTGTTACAGACACATGCATGCCCTTGTTATATGTTGATCATAATTGCATATGAAAAACTAGCTTTCCGCAAAACCACCAACTTAGCAGTAGAGCCTTGCATGATTAATCTGTTATCACACTTGGGTTGCTTGCGAGTACATTCAATGTACTCATTGGCTTGCCACTGGTTATTTTATTGGCCAGGCTTGAGAGAACAGGTTATGATGAAGATTTCTTGGTGATGAGCATGCGAGCTAGGACGCTTCCCAGTCAGAATGCCTGTAGGGTTAAGGCAGATGGCATGGGTCCCCATTGTCTTTGAAGATTTCCGCTGCAATGATATACTCAAGACCTGACCATTATGGTCCTATTTGTGTAACACGGTATGTAAGGATGTAAGACTCTTGTTATTCAGCTTCTGTGTGTTCATTGAGCATTGATCTCTGGGATCACTGTACACGTGCATTCGGTGATCATGACTTATGAGTCGGGGTTCCCACATTTTGATTGTTCCATGCCGTTATATTATCATTCTTGGATGTTTTACAATAATTTTATATCATTTTTTGGTACTAACCTATTAACATAGGGCCAAGTGCCAGTTGCTGTTTTCTACATGCTTTTTACATCGCAGGAAATCAATATCAAACGGAGCCCAAACACCACGAAACTATTTTTGTGATTTTTTATGGGCCAGAAGGAAGGCAATGGGCCCTGGTGGCACCGAGGGGGAGTCCCGAGGAGGGCACGATACACCAGGGCTCGCTAGGAGGCCCAGGCGCGCCCTGGTGGGTTATGCCCACCTCGGGTGCCCCTCGGACCGCCTCTTTGCTCTATAAATAACCCAATATTCCCAATACCCGAGGGGAGTCGACAAAATATTCATCCAGCCATCGCAGAGTCCAGAAACACCAGATCCAATCTAGACACCATCACAGAGGGGTTCACCACTTCCATTGGTGTCTCTCCGATGATGCGTGGGTAGTTCTTTGTAGACCTACGGGTCCGTAGTGAGTAGCTAGATGGATCCCTCCCCCTCTCTTTTGATTCTCAATACAATGGTCTCTTGGAGATCCATATGATGTAACTCTTTTTGCAGCGTGTCTGTTGGGATCCGATGAACTTTGAGTTTATGATCAGATCTATCTTTTTATATCCATGAAAGTTATTTGAGTTTCTTTGATCTCTTATATGCATGATTGCTTATAGCCTCGTATTTATTCTCCGATATTGGTTTTTTTTGGCCAACTTGATCTATTTATCTTGCAATGGGAAGAGGTGCCCGGTAGTGGGTTCGATCTTATGGTGCTTGATCCGAGAGACAGAAGGGGAACTGACACGTATGTATCGTTGCCACTAAGGATAAAATGACGAGATTCATATCTAATGCCATAGATATACGGATCTAGTCTACATCATGTCATCATTCTTAATGCATTACTCTGTTTTTCCATGAACTTAATACACTAGATGCATGCTGGATAGCGATCGATGTGTGGAGTAATAGTAGTAGATGCAGGTAGGAGCCGGTCTACTAATCTTGGACATGATGCCTATGTAATGATCATTGCCTGGATATCGTCATGATTATTTGAAGTTCTATCAATTGCCCAACAGTAATTTGTTCACCCACCGTTGCTATTTTTCTCGAGAGAAGCCACTAGTGAAACCTACGGCCCCCGGGTGTTCTTTCTCATATATTTGCCATGCGATCTATTTCCCTTTGATTTTATTTACAGATCTACTAAACCAAAAACCCAAAAATACATTGTTGAAATTTATCTTATTTATCAACCAATTTACCAATATTTATCTCTCTCACGTTCGTTATCTGAAAGGGATTGACAACCCCTTTAACACGTCGGGTTGCGAGGTGTTGTTATTTGTGTGCAGGTGCTGTTTACGTTGTGTTGCTTGGTTCTCCTACTGATTCGATAACCTTGGTTTCACATCCGAGGGAAATACCTACCGCTGTTGTGCTGCATCGTCCCTTCCTCTTTGGGGAAAAACCGACGTAGCTTTAAGCGATATCAAAAGGAATTTTTGGCGCCGTTGCTGGGGAGGATCTTCAACATATACCAAGTTCCTAATCACAAATCTCATCTCCTCGCAATTTACATTATTTGACATTTGCCTCTCATTTTCCTCTCCCCCACTTCACAAATATTTGCCGTTTTTATTCGCCCCCTTTTTCATTCGCTATTTTCTGGTCGGATCTATCGCCTACTTGTGTTCTTGTTTACAACTGGTCAAGATGACGCAGGATAACACTAAGTTGTGTGATTTTCCAATACCAAAATAATGTGTGCTTGTGTTGCCATGTGTCTTTTATTTGCTTCCATCTTCGCTTGCTGAAAATCTATTAATATGGATCCTCATGCACTTGCTAATCTTTTCAAGAGATCCAATTACGGGTGAACCCACTGCTAGCGAATTGAGTTCACTGGATTATCTTTATGAAGTTTTTCTTGAGATTCGTGAATCTGAAAAATATGATGAAGAAATTTATGAAGTGATTCATGATAGCTCCTTGTATGAAAAGCATGATTGCAATGTTGTTATAATAAATTCTATTAATGTCAATTATGCTAGTAATATGCAAAGCACCAAGCTTGGGGATGCTAATTTTGATATGTCCTCTACTTATTGCAATGATCATGATTGGGGTGACTCTTGTTACGATCTTGAAAATTTATTTATGCCTCATGATGAATATGTTTGCGATAATGTTGAAAGTGGGTTTGGAGAGGTCATGACTTCATTTGATGTTAATCCCACTATCTTGGAAGATTATAAGACTTAATTATGTTGTTTAATTTGAGTTTGATCTTACATACAATTACTATGAGAGAGGAAAATATGGTTGTAGAAATTTTCATGCTACTAATTTACCTCTCGTTATGTTGAGATTGCTATTGTTTCTTTGTTCTTCCTTGCATATGCTAGATGTTTCTTGTCTTGATAATTTGGTTGCCTAAAAATGCCTATGCATAGGAAGTATGTTAGGCTTAAATGTGTTTGTCACGTGCTTCATGATGCTCTTTTTGTGCTTCAACTCTTGTGTTTCATGTGAGCATCATTGAAATCTCAAGCCTATCTTAATGGCTATAACGATAGCACTTGTTGGGAGGCAACCGAATGATAAAATTTATTTTTGCTTTTTGCTTTCTATTATTGAGTGTTTACACGATTATGCTACTGGTATGATTGTGTTTTTTGTGTTTAAATTAGTGTTTGTGCCAAGTAGAACCGATAGGATCTTCTTGGGTGATAGTAGTTTGATCTTGCTGAAAAAGACAGAAACTTTGTGCTCACGAAAAAAATCCCATTTTTAACAGAAAAGTGATTTTTAGTTGATTCTTTTTGAAGAAGATTAATGTACAAATTTCTCACGTAGCCCTAATTGTTTCAACATTTTTAGAGGTACATAATTTTTCGAAACTTCCAGATTACTACAGACTGTTCTGTTTTTGGCAGATTCTGTTTTCTTTGTGTTGTGTGATTATTTGATGGCTCTATGGTTTTCTTTGATGAGTTTTTGCCATAGAAAAGTTGGAATACAATAGATATAATACGAAAACAAAATATGAATTGGTTTGATACAGTACTTATAGTAGTGGTTTGCTTTCTTTCACTAACGAATCTCACGAAGGTTTTGTTGAAGTTTTGTGTGATTGAAGTTTTCAAGTTTTGGGTTAACTTACAATGGATGAAGGAAGGATGTAAGAGCCTAAGCTTGGGGATGCCCCGGCATACCAAGCTATTATCCAAGAATGAGCAACCAACTAAGCTTGGGGATGACCCCGAGTGGCATCCCTGCTTTCTTCCAACTACTATCGGTATTTCATTTGAAACTTCATTTTTATTCGTCACATGATATGTGTTTTGCTTGGAGCGTTTTGTATGATATGCGTCCTTGCTTGTTTTATTTTGCTTTTTAAGTCATCAATCCTTGCTGTACACACCTGTTTGAGAGAGCCAGAATTATGCCATGACTTGTTAGAATAGCTCTCCATGCTTCACTTAAATCTTTTATGACCTAGGACTTTCTCTAGTGCTTCAATTATATCTTTTTGAGCTTGGTGTGCTTAATATTTTTGAAGAAACACTCTCTTGCTTCACTTAGATTTATTTGAGAGTTAGTAAAATTATAAATAAATTCTCTCTTGCTTCACTTATATTATTCTGAGAGAAGAAATAAAAAATATGCTCATAATCTTCACTTATATTTGTTCGATCTTATGAAAAGCAACACATGAAAATTACTCCCAAAGTGATAGATATCCAAGAAGGATAAAAAAATGTCATGTAGATCATTGGACAAAATAAACTTGATTCATTGTAATAGTTTTGAGACATGATGATATGATATGTGAGTCATGTTGATGAGTAATTGTACTTTAGTAAGAATACTAGTGTTAAAGTTTGTGATTCCCTATGCAGGCACGAAAGTCAATACTTATGAAAGGAAATTATATCCTACTTGTGGTGCATTATTCAGTGTTATTTATGCTCAATGTTTGCTTACGAGATTAGTTGTTTCATGGTTGGTCGCTTCCCAGTCTTTTGCTAGCCTTCATATTGCACTAAGTATGAGCTCTACTTGTGCATCCAAATCCTTTATCCCGGTTTTGCCATGTGAGTCCACCATACCTACCTATATGCGGCATTTCCTTGCCGTTCTAAGCAAATTTGTATGTGCCATCTCAAATTTTCAAAATAAATTTCCCTTTTGTGTGCCCGTACCGCTCGCGAGACGGTAAGGGGTGGCCAATATTTTCCATGCTGGATGTGTTATTCTCACGATGAGTGTATATTCACTTGTCATTGCATGAGAGTACGGAAAATGTATTAGGGATGCCCAGTCGCAAAATGAAAAAAAAATACTTTATGTTGTCAAATAATAAATTCCTTGGAAAGTGTTGGTATGGAAGGCAACCGTGGATTGGGCTAGCCATGGCTTGTGAAAGTTTGGTGGAAAAGGAATAAACTTTATTTTCTGTTTGGGAACTGCCTATGATATATCTAGCATGGAAAGTTTTGGGAACCTCAAGTCGTTCTCGTTTGTGGGAAAAGTATACCTCCCCAAAAAAATTATCTCTCAATTTAAGGTTTGAGCTCTGGCACCTCTACAAATCCCTACTTCCCTCTGCGAAGGGCCTTTCTTTTACTTACACAATTTTTATTTTTGAATTTGAGTCTCCATCTTCTCTTACAAGCACCAAATAGGAAATGCTATGATCGTACTTGAGCATTGGATGTAACTAATATGCGAGTGTGTTTCATGAATGGATCAATGATAGAGCATAATGGGCTAGGGAAAACTTATTTTAGCATTGATATTTTGGAAGACATGCTTGCTTGTTGATATGCTTCAGTATCTAAATTATTATGCCAAAACTAGACTATTGCTTTGAACCATATAAAAGTCCAAATGTCCATGCTATAAAGGAAAGAATATGATATGACTTGATAAACAACACTCCACATCAAAAAAAATTTGTTTTTATAACTTACCTACTCAAGGACAATAGGAGTTAAGCTTGGGGATGCTGATACCTCTCCAACGTATCTATAATTTTTGATTGTTCCATGTTGTTATATTATCATTCTTGGATGTTTTACAATCATTTTATATCATTTTTTGGTACTAACCTATTGACATAGTGCCAAGTGCAAGTTGCTGTTTTCTGAATGCTTTTTACATCGCATGAACTCAATATCAAACGGAGCCCAAACATCATGAAACTATTTTTGTGATTTTTATGGGCCATAAGGAAGACAATGGGCCCTGGTGGCACCTTGGGTGAGTCCCAAGGAGGGCACGATACACCAGGGCCCGCCCTGGTGGGTTGTGCCCATCTCGGGTGCCCCCCGGACCGCCTCTTTCCTCTATGAATACCCCAATATTCCCAAAACCCAAGGGGATTCGAAAAAATATTCATCCAGCCGCCGCAGAGTCCAAAAACACCAGATCCAATCTAGACACCATCACGAAGGGGTTCACCACTTCCATCGGTGCCTCTCCGATGGTGCGTGACTAGTTCTTTGTAGACCTACGGGTCCGTAGTTAGTAGCTAGATGGCTCCCTCTCTCTCTCTTTTGATTTTCAATACAATGGTCTCTTGGAGATCCATATGATGTAACTCTTTTTGCGGCGTGCTTGTTGGGATTCGATGCACTTTGAGTTTATGAGCATATCTGTATTTTTATATCCATGAAAGTTATTTGAGTTTCTTTGATCTCTTATATGCATGATTGCTTATAGCCTCGTATTTCTTCTGCGATATTGTGTTTTGTTTGGCCAACTTGATCTATTTATCCTGTAATGGGAAGAGGTGCCCGGTAGTGGGTTCGATCTTGCGGTGCTTGATCCCAGTGACAGAAGGGGAACCGACACGTATGTGTCATTGCCACTAAGGATAAAACGACGAGATTCATATCTAATGCCATAGCCATACATATCTTGTCTACATCATGTCATCGTTCTTAATGCATTACTCCATTTTTCCATGAACTTAATACACTAGATGCATGCTAGATAGCTTTCGATGTGTGGAGTAATAGTAGTAGATGCAGGCAGGAGTTGGTCTACTAATCTTGGATGTGATGCCTATGTAATGATCATTGCCTGGATATCATCATGATTATTTGAAGTTCTATCAATTGCCCAACAGTAATTTGTTCACCCACCGTTGCTATTTTTCACGAGAGAAGCCACTAGTGAAACCTACGGCCCCCGGGTCTTCTTTCTCATATATTTGCCTTGCGATCTATTTGCCTTTGCTTTTATTTACAGATCTACTAAACCAAAAACCCAAAAATACCTTGCTGTAATTTATCTTATTTATCAACCAATTTACCAATATTTATCTCTCTCTCTCACGTTCGTTAGCCGAAAGGGATTGACAACCCCTTTAACATGTCGGGTTGCAAGGTGTTGTTATTTTTGTGCAGGTGTTGTTTACGTTGTGTTGCTTGGTTCTCCTACTGGTTCGATAACCTTGGTTTCACATCTGAGGGAAATACCTACCGCCGCTGTGCTGCATCATCCCTTCCTCTTTGTGGAATAACCGACGTAGCTTTAAGCGACATCACCGGTCCCCTTGACCCCGGGTGCCCGGACCCTCAATCGTGGCTATGCGTTTTTCGAGATAAATGACACATGTAACCTTATTTTTTCCCAACTCGTCCCTAGCCTATATAAACTCTTTCCCTAGCTCATTTGTGGGATAGCAAAGTAGATGTGAGACATTTGTGAGCTTTGCTCCTTCCCTCTTGTGGATCAAGACCCCTTTAGGGAAGAATCCTTGTGGATTATCAAGACCCCTTCTAGGGAAAGATCCCCATCACAGGATCATAAAGACCTCTCTCCTCATAGGATTGGGATGAACTCTATCATGTATCCATGTTCCCCTTGTTGTTCTTGTGCCTTTGTGGATCTTATGTGTATGCAAGTCTTGTGGATGTGTGATTTGGGCTTGTTCTTTAGTGTTTCTCTTGTGTTCTTCCCTTTGTTCTCATCTTGTTCTTGGGGATTTCCCCACCAATTTGTGAAAGATCTCCATCTAGGGTTCCACCCTACAACACTAGAGCCCAGTGCCAGTTTTTGTTTTTTTCCTTGCTATTGATTTTTTTACAAAAAAGGTATATCAAACGGAGTCCAAACGAGCTGAAAATTGACGGTGATTTTTTATGAACGAGAAGAGGCCCACAGAGCATCGGAGTTGGTCCAGAAGAGTCCTGAGGCGACCAAAAGCCTAGAGGGCGCGCCCCTTGGCTTGTGGGCCCCTCGGGAACCCCCTGACTTGTTTCTAACGCCAAAAATTCCTATAAATACAGAAACCTCCAAAAGAAACCTAGATTGGAAGTTTCGCCGCCGCAAGCCGATGTAGCCATGAAAATCTCTCGGGAGTCTGTTCCGGCACCCTATCGGAGGGGGAAATCATTCCGTAACTAACTCATTAGTCACATTGCTTGCAAGGCTTCTTTATGATGTTCATTACCGAGAGGGACCAGAGATACCTCTCCGTTACTCAGAGTGAAAAATCCTAATATTGATCTATGCCAACCCAACAAACACCTTCGGAGATACTTGTAGAGCATCTTTATAATCACCTAGTTATGTTGTGACGTTTGATAGCACACAAGGCATTCCTCCGGTATTCGGGAGTTGCATAATCTCATAGTCGGAGGAATATGTATTTGACATGAAGAAAGCAGTAGCAATAAAACTGAACGATCAATATGCTAAGCCAACGGATCGGTCATGTCCATCACATCTTTCTCCTAATGATGTGATCCCGTTAATGAAATGACAACACATGTCTATGGTTAGGATACTCAACCATCTTTGATTAACGAGCTAGTCTAGTAGAGGCTTACTAGGGACACTGTGTTTTGTCTATGTATCCACACATGTATTAAGTTTCCAGTTAATACAATTCTAGCATGAATAATAGACATTTATCATGATATAAGGAAATATAAATAACAACTTTATTATTGCCTCTAGGGCATATTTCCTTCAATTGTTTCTTGTTGATTTGAGTGTTTCCTATCGTTTCCCTCACGTTTTCCCCCCTCATGTTCTTCGCGTTCTTCGTGGGAATCACCTCCAATCATGAAAGATCGGCCTAGATCGGGTTAGCTCCACATCATATGGTATCATGAGCCTTGGTTCATCACGAATTTGGAGCCCCACACCTTGTTTTCTAGCCTAATTTTACTGTTTTTCGTCCAATTTCGAAAATACCCAACAAAAAGAGCCATACCAATTTTTTTGCGATTTGTTTGTTTGGTGAAGTTTTGTTGATTTTGATCCAGGGATCAGCTGTGTGGCAAGTGGATCTACCTATTCCCCACCTTTTCTACCATCAAATCCACCCAAAATCCCCGAAATTTTCTTTTTCCACCAATTTCTCGATTTTCCCCCGAGTTCACCCCGCAGTAGTTGACCTGCCTAGAACATTACACCCGTGTCCCGGATCATCCGGACTCGCCCGGATCATCCGGCCCCGGGCCCAGATCATCCGGCTTTGTCGAAACTGCATTTCGTGAAGTTTTCTCCGCCACCACTTCCGCCACCTCATACCTACCTACACCAGTACACCCCCACTTCCACTACACACTCGATATACCTGACCCTACCACCAAATACATGCTACCGACTCCGATCATACGCTACCTTACACCACTTTCGATTTCGACAATTTGTCTTGGTGACTTGAGTTGTGGTTTCTCCGGTTCCTTGGGTGTTTAGGATAACTTGGAATGGTACAACATCAACTTCGACCATCGACACCATCCATCCTTGCTTCTCACAATATACCGATGATGGTAACATCGACGACACTTTGTTTACTCTCTTGCAATTGCATTGTAACACTCATAGCAAGACTAGCCATTTGACTATTGCTGGGCCACGCTACTTGTGCACCTTAGTGATAGTCGTAAACATTGCATACTACATCATCGTATCTCGGTGTGACACAAGAGTGTTCTACATACACAATTTCTACCTTGGTAAGAGAATTTTGCATAAGTGGCCAACAAAAGAGCTCAAAAGAGAAAAGAGCCAAAAATATCTTAAGCAAAAGAACCACAAAAAAGCTTGTAAGCCAGAGCCATATCATCAATAGATCATATCATAGCATACTCGGTCATATTGGATCATATTGTGTTAAAGTATCGGAACATCATACACATATAATGTACTTGTGATAGAAAGTCGTTACGTTTTGTCTCTTATAGGTCGTGCACAAGTGTGTATCCGCCTATTGAGCAATCGGTTAGCGTCTCTCTAGTGTTGTGTGACAAGAGCATTCTTTGTGGATTCCACATTTTCCACGCAATTCTTGGTTGCACAGCCACATTTATCTATTCGTGAGTGTGTTTCCGTGTGCCCACTTTGCTATTGGTCTACTTGTTACATTTGCCTATTTGCGAATCATTTTCAACATCATTGAGTCTTGCTAACAAATTGCATTAATTTTGTGCCACTATCCTCACCGAGCTCCTCCAAAGGCTTTACTTGTATAGGTGTGAGAATCGACAAGAATTGGTACCGACTGTGCTATTTACGGATTACGATATTGAGTGATCATTGATCCACCTTCAACTTTGGATAAGGTACATTTGGTATAGTTCTTCTCTTCTCGCACTCACACATTTGCTTGCGATGATGGCTAGGTCAACTACTTCCTTGAACCCGCTATTCGACGGTTCTCAAGAATCGAACAACTACATCACCAAAGTTCACCTATTTGGTGTTCAAGGAGCGCCACATCAAGAGAATGAATCTATGCAAGAGAGCATTGAGCTACTCGCCACCGACTTGACGCATTCCGAAGAGTGCACAAGAGAATACTTTGATGCTACCCTTACTCGCCATCTTGAGGACCTCAATGCAAACATGACTACTCAATTGGACGAGCTACATACTTTGATGATCAATCGACCTTCTTCCATCTCTTCATCTCAACGTCAGAGCCGCTCAAGTCGTCATTCCGATTCCATCTCTGGCTCAAGTACACCGACATCTAACACTCTTGGTCAAGTCGCGCGCGAAGACCGATATGTAAGTAGGAATCCACTTCATGACAAGAGTTCACAAGAGCAACTTGAAGAGCAAGAACGTCAACATCGTCAAAATCAAGCTACCCTCGAGCAAGCTCAAGAAAGGAAACGCTTACGCCAACAAGAAGAAGCGCGAGTGCGCCAACACCAAAGCTAACAAGATGCCTAGGCACAACGTCAAGAACAACAATGGCGAGAGGATCAAGCTCTTGAGGCGCAACGTACCCTACGTGACTCACATCGCACCGTCGCCGCACACAACCAACAAACTCGATAAGAAGAAGAAGCACTTCGTGATGAAGTTCAAGAAAGGCGATATCAAGCAAGATTGCAACGCCAAGTTCCTCCACAAGCACGTCAAGAGCAACAAGCTCGACAAGAACCACAAGCACGTCAAGAGCAATGAGCTCGACAAGAACCACAAGTTCTTCAAGAGCAACAACCTCGACAAGAACCAAAAGTTTGTCAAGAGCAACAAGACAATGGTAATCAACCATGCCAAGAACAACTAGAGGTTGTCAATCATTCACGTCAAGAACACCACCACAATAGGCAAGAGAACAACAAGGAGCACCGCTATGACAAGCTCAAGTTCACCATGCCAAAGTTCTTCGGAAGCATTGATCCTGAAGACTATATCTCATGGGCATTGAAAGTCAACAAAATCTTTCGCCTCCACAACTATGATGAGGAGAATAAGATCACAATGGCATCCCTTGAGTTCTAATACTATGTCCTTATTTGGTGGGAGCAAGTCATTGAGATGCAAGAAGCAAAAGGCGAACCATCCATCCCCACATGGAACCAAATGATGGATGTCATGAGACCGCGTTTTGTGCCAACACACTATAATCACGATTTATTCAAACATTTGCAACTCCTCAAGTTAGGCACCAAGTCCGTTGAAGAATATTACAAGGAAATGGAGATCACCATGATTCGAGCCAATATCACGGAAGATGGAGAACAAACAATGGCAAGATTCTTGAATGGCGTCAACCATCCTATCAAGAAAACCGCCAACCATCAGACCCTACTCCAACCTTATTGAGCCCGTGCATCAAGCTACAAAAGCGGAGCGATAAGTACAAGAGGACTACAAGTACTCCAAATATCCTTCCAAGTACACCAACCACGACTCCTCCAACCATGCTCCAATGACTTCGGCGCCTCCTACTTCAATCGAACCATCTCCAACCATCGGCGACAAGTCCACTTACAAGACTTCAACACCATCAAGTCGTCTTCCTACTACTATGAGCAACTTCAAGCCAAGAGCTTCATCATCTACAACTCCTACCGAGGATACCTCCAAGACGAGCTCCATAAAATGCTTCAAATGTCAAGGACAAGGCCACAAGTCATATGAGTGTCAAACAAAACGGACCATGATCATTAACTACGATGGCTCCTATGATTCTATGAGCGATGAAGAAATGGAAGCCCTTGAGCACATGGCCATGCATCATCGAGTGAATGAGGATGAAGACACTCAAGTCTTTTGCGACAATGATCCAAGCCCCAATCTCGTTGTTTCCAAGGTCTTGACGCTTCAACACCAACAAGACGAGGACCAACGTTGCCACATCTTCCACATGAAGGCCGACATCAATGGATGTTCCGTCAAGGTTATCATCGATGGAGGAAGTTGCTACAACTTGGCAAGTGAAGAGCTATGCGATAAGCTAAAATTGGTCAAGATGAAGCACCCTCAACCCTACAAGGTCCAATTGCTTAGTGACTCCGGCACCATTCGAGTTGAACACACCGTGCAAGTATCATTCAAGATATGCACCTACGAGGACACCTTGGAGTGTGATGTGGTACCTATGTCCGTTTGCCACCTCCTTCTTGGACGACCATGATAATACGACTGTAGAGTCATCCACAATGGATGTACCAATCACTAAAGCTTCAAGATTAAGGGCAAAGAGTTCATGCTATGACCCATGTCGCCAAGTCAAGTGGTTGCCGACAAGCAATCGTCTACCCATCATGGAGAGATTGGTGAGAGTGTGATCCACCAAAAGGAAAGTGAGAACCACAAGCCTAAATTGAGTGCCTCCACGATGAGCGACAAGAAACACCTAGTGCTATTTTCCACCAAAAGTGAGATGAGAGATAACCCATCAAGTGTCCATCACTTTGTGCTTTTATGCAAAGGTGAAGTGGAACAACCTAACACTTCACCACCTCTACCTTTAGTGTTGTCTCATTTGTTGCAGGAATTCCAAGATGTATTTCCCAATGAGCTACCTCCGGTTCTACCTCCTCTCCACAACATCGATCACCGCTGTCGGACTTGGGGCTCCGCAGACCCAAGAGAGGTTCGAGCACTGGGGCGTGTGCGAAGAACTCAATCTCCTCAACTCATGAACTCGTCGCTCTACTGTAACGCCCGGACACACTCGTCGGTGGTCGTTACTCCTGCCGGGATCTAGACTGGCCCCACAGATCAATACTAGTATTTTCTGTGCATTTTGTCCTCACTCATGCGCACCCGAGAGGAACTTCCTGGTTGGTCACCCATCCTGAAATTACTCCAAGCTGAGCATGCTTAACTTTGGAGTTCTGTCCGAATGGGCTTCCAGAAAAGAAGGAATTCCTTATTGATACGAGTAGTCTATCATCCCTAATAAGCCAGGCTATCACATACAACCCCACTAAGAGGAACCGACGTCCTTGTCGGGCCACGGGAACATTCCCTCTTGACACATACGTTTGTGCATCTAGTCCGGTACATGTGCCATGCCGTGTGCCACGACGGGTCAGGAACGTCATGAACAACATGACGGCGCACCTGCCTGCAAACATCCGTGTAACCGCGAGGGTCGGCTCTGATACCAACTTGTAACACCCCGGACACACCCGCCGGTGGTCGTTACTCCTGGAGGGATCTAGACTGGCCCCATAGATCAATACTAGTCTTTTCTGTGCATTTTGTCCTCACTCGTGCGCACCCAGGAGCAACTTCCCGGTCGGTCACCCATCCTGAAATTAATCCAAGCCGAGCACGCTTAACTTTGGAGTTCTGTCCGAATGGGTTTCCAAAAAAGAAGGAAATCCTTATTGATATGAGTAGTCTATCATCCCTAATAAGCGAGGCTATCACATCTACGGCCTAAATCTACTCATGCGAGCAAGGAAGAAGATGAACTAGGAAGTTTACCCAGGTTGGGATCACCTTGTTGTGTAATACCCTACTCCTGCTTTGTGGTGGATTGGCCTCACGAGGGGCTGAGGATGAACTAGTACAAAGGGTGAACAACCTCGCGAGGTCTATGGGTGGGGGTGGAGTCTGTCTGATCTTCGTGGATCTGATCCCCCCTTATGGTGGTGGCTATCCTATATTTATATTGACCTTGGTCCTCTTCCCCCAAAATATAGGCGGGAAGCGATCCCACAGTTGCCATGTTTGAAAGGGGACAAGTATTACATCTTATCCTGATGAAAGGTGGTCTTCTCCTGCAAAGCTTCTGATTGTGATGCCGCGGTGGGCTCGGTGATGACATCCATTCTGCTGTGCAGGCGGCCTTAGTCTCGTTGCACCAAAATGGAAATCTTTGCCTGATTCCTCGGTAATCCACGTCTGTCCTTGCTTCCATAGCAACAAAGAGGAAACTACCTTCTCTGCGCCCGCTGGTACCCGCCTAGCACCGGTCGTCATGGCTTGCTTCATGGTGGCCTCGTGAGGCCGGGTACCTGCATAGGAATCTCCACTCCTCGGGGGGCTGTCTGGGGAGGCTGCTCCCTCGGGAGGTCTTGCCGTCGTCCGCCTCGCGAGGCTTGGCCCCTCGCGAGGGTCTTGTTTTAGTGACCTTGTAGATGTGCCGTACCTGTCCGCCAATGAAGCCATGCCCTGCGCCGCAGAGACACAAGTCTGGGTACCCCGGTTCCCAAAACGCCGACAGTAGCCCCCAGGCCCAAGGCGTGCTCTGTCAGATTTCAGGTTCCGCAAAGCCTTGAGAGGTTCGAACTCTGGGGTGCGCACGAAGAACACTCTCTCCCCAGCGCGCTTGCCCTATGATTCCACAGCCTAGCTCGACGAACTTAACAAGGGACACGGAGGATTATACTGGTACGGTCCACCTTGCGGTGTAATACCCTACTCCAGTGTGTGTGGTGGATTGCCTTGTATGGCTGAGGATGAACTAGTACAAGGGATGAACAGCCTCCGGAGAAGAGGTGTTCTTGGGCTCAGATGAGCTTGTGGTGTCTCAGATCAGATCAGATGAGTCGTCCCTCTCCATGGTGGTGGCTATGTCCTATTTATAGTGGCCTTGGTCCTCTTCCCAAATATCGGTAGGAAGGGATCCCACAACGGCCAAATTTGAAGGGGAACAACTAGTACAAGTTATCCTGACAAAAGTGGTCTTCGCCTGCCAAAGCCTCTGGTGGTGACGCCGCGCCGGGCTCTACGATGACCTCCATTCTGTAGCCCTGACGGTCCATCGTCTTGTTGCACCGATATGGAAACCTTTGCATGATCCCTTGGGACTCCGCGCCTGCGCTTGCCCCCTTAGCACCAAAGGGGAAACTGGTACACTGCGCCCACTGGTGCCCGCCTGGCCTTGGACGTCATGGCTCGCGTCATGTGAACCTCGCGAGGTGCACCTTGCCTAGATATCTCCGCTCCTCGGGAGCCATCCTAGGGAGACTGCCCCCAGGGAGGTCTTGCTGTCGCGCGCCTCATGAGGCTTGGCCCCTCGCGAGGGTCTTGAGTTGCGGTCGCTTAAGTTGGGCCGTACGAGGCCGCTGATGGAGCCACGTCACGGGCCGTAGGCAGGCAAGTCTGGGTACCCCCATTCCCAGGGCGCCGACAGTAGCCCCCAGGCCTAAGGCGCACTCGGACATGTCTTCGAGGCGAAGCCAAAGGGGCAAGGGCGAAGCGCTGCGGGCCCCAATCTCCTGTGGCCTTGGTCGATGCGTGGCAACTCGATTGGACGTGGGTGTCTCCGCTTCCCCATGCAGCCTTGAAATCCACCCGACTTGGCGCCCATCGCTGGCAGCGCGCTCCCACAGCTCCCCCGTCCACCAGAAATAGCAGCCTACTCCCCTAGCCTGACCCATCGCCAATCCTCCCCGCCGCCATGGCACCAAGCCAGAAGAAGAAGGGAAAGGGGAAAACATGCGCCTCAGCCCCTGCGCATCAGGTCTCCGAGCTCGTCCTCGAGCGGTCGGTGGTGGTTAATCAGGAAGGGTTGAGAAAGGTCCGCCCCGCGCTCGCCGCCGACTCCAATGAATGGGGCCGACCGTGGCCTGGCCGGCTTCTCGCTTCACGATCGATAGGGCGGCCGCCGAGATCCCTATCAATCTTCATGCCATCTAGGTTAGCCTAATTCCTCCCTTCTCTGATTTCCTCAATGCCGTGCTCTCGCATTACCAAGTTAATGCATTGCATCTGGATCCCCAATCTATCATCCTCCTTGCCGTCTTTGCCTTTGTCTGTGAGGCCATGGTAGGCATTGCTCCTTCCGTGGCCTTGTTTTGTAATTTCTTCTCACTGCATCTGACAGACGCTCGCGAGCACTTGGGGTACGTGACCTTCCATGCCATAGCGGCGACGTCCGGCTCTGGGATCGACTTCGAGCTTTCGTCGGCCGCGGATGGATTTCAGAAGCGATGGGTGTTTGTTGATCCTCGCGTGTGCAATCCTTTGCTTCTGCTGCCTCAGGCGCCGGCCGTCGCAAGCTCTGGCTGGGGGCACGAGAAGCTCGACGACCCACAGCTCGCCCATGTGTGGCGCCGGCTGGCCATGTTGAGGGACCTCGGGGTGACAACGCCCATGGTGGTGAAGGAGTTCATCAAGTGCCGCATCGCTCCGCTCCAGCGTCAATCCCGTCCACTGTGGACCTTCTACGGCTGTGATGACCCCATCAGGCTCCATGTGTCTGTGATACCTCCTGAGGTGCGGCGGACGCTGTTTAAGCTCTTGACGGGCGACTCAGCGTCGACCAATCTGTCGGAGGAGGGTTGTCTCTTGTAGTGCTGCTGCAACACGGCTGAGTTTGTGAAGCAGATGCCCCTTTTTGATGCATGGGGGCCGCGCCCAGCTGGTCTTGAGGGACCCCGCGAGAGCCCCATCCCCTTGGTTCTCTCGCCCGCGCCCCCCTCAGTGCCCACCTCAGAAGTGGATGCATGGAGGCGGGCATCGTCGGACGCTGGCGGGGTGGCTGCTGAAGAAGCAGTGTATGCTGGGGCTCCCGAGGCACCGGCCCCCAGGGCTTGGGAGAGATGTCTTGAGGTCGAGGCTGGTGTGCCGCTGCCGACCGAGGCTCCCGAGGTCGCCCTCTCAGGAGCCCCGGATACTGCCCCAGGCGACGGTGGTCGTTCCCAGGGCTTCAGCCAGCTCTGTTTGAACTTCAGGGCTCTCTGCAAGAGGAAGGCGCCTCTGAGCTGTAATGGTGATGCCTACCGGTCGCTGAAACAGAGGAAGTACATAGCCAAAGACGAGTAAGTACCTTATCTGCATGATTTCGTGAGCATTGCGTTCCTTCCTGACCCCTATTCTTCATGTCCCCATTAGCTGGTGCGGCAGAATCTCCTGAGGAGCGATCCCCGCCTTTTCAGGGCTCCTCGTTGGCCTTGAGTGTGCCCCACCAGGCTGCTGTCCGTGGCGTGAGGCTTGCGGGAGAGGTGAACGCGCCACCCTGAGGCCTGGACTTTGCGTTCCCGTTGTCCCTCCTTCGCGGCCCCGCCTGGAGCGTTGGAGGCATGCCGAGAGCCCCTCTGTTGATTGTCTCCCACGGCTGGGCGACTCCAGCCCCAACTTCATATTCAAGCTGCGAGGCCTCGTCTTGCAGTGCCCCTGCCGAGGCCTGGGCGGCAACGGGTAACACGCCGGCCTGCAGCCCCCTGCCGGAGGAGGGCAGGCCATCTCAAGCTTCCCCGGCGATTGACGACGTGGAGGGCGGGCCTGGCCACGTGTTTGAATTCGTACACGAGCGCGGTTCTGTCCGCCACGAGCTTCTCTGAGATGTGATGGGCGCGCTGAGCCGTCTCAGGGAAGAGCTCGTTGATGTGGACGCCCGCCTAGAGACGAAGGAGCTTTGGCTGGCGGATGAATGGCGTCGGTTGGAGGTGGCCATTAACTTCGGGCGTCTCAAGCATGAGCGCGCCAGTGCGAGGGCCAAGGTGTCCCTTGCTGCGTCATGCGGAGCTAGCGCCCAGGCTCTGGAGGAAGCCAGTCAGGCGGATCGGCACCACGAGATCGCCCAGGAGCACTAGAGGAAGCTTCAGGCCTTGAATGACTCCCTCGAGCAGTAGGTCGAAGCACGCATGGCAGTCCTGGCGTCGATGAGGGGGCCGCCTTCTGACCAGAGGGAGATCCAGAAGCGCGAGGATGAGCTGATGCTAGAAGCCTTGGAGCACAGCCTCGAGTATGAGCGGATGGAGATGAGGCAGTGCCACGTGACCCTGGCCAAGGACGCCGTCTCTACTCACGAGGCTGAGGTTCAGGAGGAGGTCGATCGGAGGGTAGCGAAGGCTCGCGCAGAAGTTGCCAATGAGTAAGACCCGAAGTTGAAGCTCAGTAGGCAAAAGCTGATGGAAGAACTGTTGCCCTTAGGACAAGGCTAGATGAGGCAGAGCAGCACGAGAGGGCCGTCGCGGCGGCCCAGTCCTCCGCTCAGGTCAAGCTGGTTCCGCGCGGGCCGACCTGGCCTCGCTCTAGTGGCAAGTTGATGAAGCTGCGGTGCTTGCGCAACAGAACAGGGATGAGGCTTGTCGTCGACAGTTATTGCAGCATGAGCATGTCCCCAGCTCCAGGCTCTCAAGGTGAAGGCTAACTGGGCGTTGGGGGCCATCTACAAGGAGAACGTCCCTCACCCCCATGCGGAGGATTAGGCTGCCCATCTTGGTTTCTTCACCGAAGTTGATAGAGGCAAAGGTGTCCCGTCTTTCGATGAGATGGTGATTATCGTTTTCGAGGAGTAGACTTGGACGATCCGACTACGAACGTGCGAAGATGTCGCGCCTTAGCAATTGCTAAACCAACTCCGAGAGGTTATTGACCACACCGGAGCACGATCAACCTGACCACGAGGGTCTATTTCCTGCAAGCAAACAAAGAACAAGCAAGAAACTGAGACTACAATCTGGATATTGCGAATATAAGAGGAAAGCTTTATTGATCAAGGTGGGGTTCTGTGACACCTTTGTATGGTCATTGAACACAAACGAAGTATGCGAAGTTGCAGCTATGGCGAACTTTAATCTAGACAAAACCCAAAGTCTAAACGACGCCCTAAGGGCTTCAGAGTCCTGAAATCATCACTTGTAACTCCGTTCTTGTTCCCCTTGCACATGCCATCATCTCCATGCTTGATCTTGCTCCAATGTTCATTCTTCTTGTCCAAGCTAGGCCCTTCATTTGTAAGCAAGACAAATGTATCCAATTTAGGCAGCATCATATTCTCATGAACATTAGAATCATTACCAAGAAACGAAAGTACATGGTAATTTAATTGGCATACATGAGCTCTAGTAATTGGTCCTGTATATGTATCAGTTGGGGCTGTGGGTGTAACTTTGTTAGTGATGTCCTCATCAGAAGCCGTGACACGCCTGGAGAGCCGGGCCGCGAGGGCTCGCGAGCTTGTCAAGGAGAAGAGTCGGGGCCTCCTTGGGTGTGCGTTCCCGCGCGTCTTCAGTCATCTTCAGAACCTCGACCCTCACTTTGACTTCGATGCCGCCATAGCCCCCGTGCCCGCGGTTATTCGGGATAATCTGGCGCACTGGGTAGATGACCACGTGGATGCCTTGGTCAGGGCGTTCTCCACTGAAGACGACGAGGCGGTGGCTACAGTGGGCGAAGATGGTGTGGTCGACGATGGTGAAGACGACGCTAGCGACGACGTTAGTAGTGCGTACGAGAGCGATTAGGGTGCCGTCGTGGGCAGCACATCGGGCTGTGCTTGTACTCCTTTGTTTGAACCTGCATGCAGAGACTCGGGCACAACCCCGCAGGGCATGAGAGCATTTTGGAGGGGAGGCCCCCTGGAGTATGTAAATTAATGTTCTTTCTTTAAGCTTGACTTGGGACTTGCCTTCCTGACTTGTGAGCCCCTGAGCAGGGTCGTGGCTAAGACTCTCCTTGATTCCAGCGTTCCCTGGGCGAGTCCTGAGGTGGCGGATGTGTCTTCCTCCTGAGGGGATCCTCTTGGTGGCCCACTGATTCGGTCGAGGAAGCCTCATGAGGGGCGAATGCCAGGTCAAGGCAGGGTGTGCGAGTGGCGACGCCGCGGCAATGGTACTCCTGATCTTGGGGTCCTCTCCGCCGCCCGGACTTGACCGAGCGGAGTCGTCTTGCCTATACCACACCCAGTTCTGCCTACGACGTGCTTGCTAGGGGAGGGGTGATGAACGCTAGTCTCAAAAAAGAAGTAAAGCATGCAACCAAAACACAAGAAATCAACACGAACATGAGAAGATCCCCCAAAGTTTGGTAGAAAAGAGACTCCAAGTTTAACTCAAAAGGCACGGCGAATCGATTTACAGAAACGGGGATGAAAGCAAATGGCCGTGCCGGCACCTAGCTAGTCTTCTTCACCAGCGCGGAGCTAAGTGCATTCACAGGTTGTGAGCATAGTCATTGGGGGACATTGTCAACGGCCAGCGCGGAGCATGGTGCTTCCACTAGGATGTGGGCGGGAGCCCCGGAGGCCCGAGGGCGGCTCTCCGGAGACTTAGGGGCATGTACAGCCCCACTCATTATTACGTGAGAGTGTCACGGGCAGAGACCTTCACAGGCGTGAGCCTTACTTCATATCTCTAGGCGAGGGCCCTGCCCTGTGCCGCCCCCGACCACCGTTGGGGCGTCTAGAAACCAGGATGAGACCAAGGGGCAAGGGGGATACTAGCGGCGCCCTCGGCGACCATGGGCCCTCTGCCGGGGGGAAGGGCCCTCCGGCGCCTCCCCTGGCAGAGGACCTACCTCCGTGCCGCGCCTTGCTCCATGCGGCGCGGGGAAGGCTCTGGCTCCGGGCTCCTCCCTGATAACCCACAAGTGTAGGGGATCGCAACAGTTTTCGAGGGTAATGTATTAAACCCAAATTTGTTGATTCGACACAAGGGGAGCCAAAGAATACTCTTAAGTATTAGCAACTGAGTTGTCAATTCAGCCACATCTGCAAACTTAGTATCCGCAGCAAGATAGTTTAGTAGCACAGTAATATGATAGTGGTGGTAGCAGCAATAAAAGTAAAGATAGTGTTTTTGTAGTTTTTGTGATATAAGCAACAGGAAAGTAAATAGCAACTAGCAATATAGGTAAAGCTCGTAGGCATTGGATCGGTGATGGGAAATTACGTCAGATGCAATTCATCATGTAGAAGTTATAACCTAGGGTGACACAGAACTAGCTCCAGTTCATCAATGCAATGTAGGCATGTATTCCGAATATAGTCATACGTGCTTATGGAAAAGAACTTGCATGACATCTTTTGTCCTACCCTCCCGTGGCAGCGGGGTCCTATTGGAAACTAAGGGATATTAAGGCCTCCTTTTAATAGAGTACCAGACCAAAGCATCAACACATAGTGAATACATGAACTCCTCAAACTATGGTCATCACCGGGAGTGGTCCCGATTATTGTCACTTCGGTGTTGCCGGATCATAACACATAGTAGGTGACTATAGACTTGCAAGATAGGATCAAGAACACACATACATTCATGGAAACATAATAGGTTCAAATCTGAAATCATGGCACTCGAGCCCTAGTGACAAGCATTAATGTTGTAGGGTGGAACCCTAGGTGGAGATCTTTCACGAATTGGAGGGGAATCCCCAAGAACAAGAAGAACACAAGGGGGAAACTCTCAAGAACAAGCCCAAATCACACATCCACTAGACTCACAAACACATGAGATCCACAAGGTACAAGAACAATCAAAGGGAAATAAGATACATGGTAGAGTTCATCCCAATCCTATGAGGAGAGAGGTTTTGATAATCCACAAGGATTCTTCTCCCTTGGGAGGTCTTGCATCCACTAGGGATCTTCTCCAAGGTGGAGGTCTTGGCCTCCAATGGAGTAGTCTCTCTCTCTCAAGAGGAGAAGGTAGGAGCAAAGCTCACATACAAATGAGCTATCATCTTTGCTAACCCTCGAAAGAAGGTGGGGGCGGTCTATTTATAGTCTAAGCCACGAAGGGGTAAGTGGAGATGGATACAAGGCCAAAGGCCCGTGGCTGCGCACAGGCAGGGCGGTAGTACCGGACCTCGGGCGATAGTACCGCTTGGGAGCAGTAGTACCGCCTGTAGGCGGTAGTGCCGCTTGGGAGCGGTAGTACCGCCTGGAGGCGGTAGTGCCGCTTGTTCCGGACTGGACAGGCCATTCTTCTTCCGTCTTTGCTTCCACGCTTCCCTCGCGGATGGTGTAGGTGTTCCTTGGCGCTTGCGCTCCTCCTCGTCGTCCATGAAGCTCCGACAATACCTATGCATGCACACGAGTGGAGTGTCAAGTAGTATACCATCCTCGAAGGGGTCAAGTGAACACGTGTAAAGGAGAAGATTCTCCTTTATGTATGAGAAGTAGAGGTTGCACGGGTCACTTGCCAAATGGACTCTTGACATGGTGATGTCCGTAGGATGCTCCGCATCATCCCCTCCCCCTTGGGAAAGATCCGACCTCGGATCGAAAACCAAATCACCATGGGAAAGTGATGGCGTCGCCGTGTAGAAGTGGATGATCACCAAGTACTCATCATCTTGAAGCTCAAAGTTGTCACTCTCCAATGTCGCGCCGTCTAGTGATTCCTTCAAAAGGAGCAAGAAGAACAAGAACTTGGAAAAACAAATGTGGATAGCATTAGTGCAAAACCAAGCATTCAAGAGGTGATTCACCCAACAAGTGTTATCATCAAGCATAGCATAGGGTGTGACAAAGGGTGGTGACATGGCATGTAAGCATATGAATTGAGCAGAATCAAGGTCATCATGGAAACAAGCATGTAAATGTGAGGTAGAGATGCACATATGTGTGACAAGGGAGTAAGCATCTACCTCAAAGTCGTAGCAAGCATGCATAAAGCGCTCAATGAAAGGTCTATGGTAGGCATAGGAATCATTCACAACACCAAATAAAATAAAGTGTCTAAACACACGAGTCAAGTGCAAGACAATCCAAGCATAGCGTGCATAGGGTGTAGTGAAAGTGGTGTGGCACTCAACACAATAGAAAGAGCAATTTTTCAACATGTGTGAGGCAATCAAGTGAAGCATGTGACATGCAATGGGACATGGCATATGTGAAGAGATGACATTGTTGCAACCAAGCATATGATAGGGACAAGTAATCATGTCGGATGCAACACACAAGGCATATAGATCATGAAGCATGGTCATGTGGCAATTGCAAGTCAAAGGAAGATCACCAACATGTGCACAATCAATTGGTCTAAGATGACCAAGAAGTCTCATGGTGCAAGCAACACATGTAGTATGATACACAATATTCATGCTCATGGTTTTGTGGTTCTCGGAAGAGAAGGATATCACCTTGAAAGCGGGACCTTGTGTGTCCTTCACAATGCCGAAGCACAAGCAAGTGCGATGTAGAATCGTCGTGGTAGAAGGGGGTTCGCTCTCAAGAGCTCGAATGGTTAACTCACGTGAAGTGGAAGTCGACACGATGTACAAGTATCCTACACATGCACACAATAAAACAAAGAGCGTATGCGCATGGTAGATAAACACATCATCCATCATGATGGTTCTCTTCTCTTGCACATAACCATTAGAAACAAAAGTGCATGAATAAGATGATGCAACAATGGCTATATTCATGGCACTAGGCATAAGATGCAAAGATGCAAGATAAGCATGCTTCACAAGAAATATGTCAAAATCTCCAAATAAATGCGAGAATGCCGTGGGGGCAATCTCATTGGCAAGACTAAAATCATGGTTGCGCTCAATGCATGGACAATCATATAGCAAGAGAGAGGCAACATGTGGAGACATATGACAACAAGCAATATCAATCATGTGCAAAGCATGGCAATGGTTGACATCAACCGCATGAAATGAGCACGTATGAATCATGGGTGATGCACTATACGAAGCAAGCATGGTGATCAAGTTGTGCAAACTAGTGGAGCAAAGATGCAACACACTAGGGGAGGGCATGGCAATCATGTCATGTGAGCAAATAGTGGGTATAGGTAATACACATGGCATAGCACAAGCATGAAAGCAAGATATGAGCAAAATAGCATCAATGTGTTGATGAGAGGCCATATGGAAATAGCAATGGGATATCATGACTCTCCCAACACAAGAATCAACAATAGCATGGGGCACAAAGAAATCATGGCAATAGCTACTAGTGTCTCCACCAAGCATGCAAATACACATAGTAGTATCATAATGTTGAATCATGGGTAATTGCAAGCAAGGGTCACAATTGCATGGTAAAGTCATAGAAAGAGGCATAACATGCAAAGTGAAGACAATAGAATGGGCATAATATGACAAGTGGTAAATATCCCATAGTCGTGTGAGAGCCAAGTAAAAGAGATGCGCGTAGAGGGTGCACGAAGAGAACGGTGGTAAGGATAGTCCACGGGATCCCAAGTCGTCGTTGCTCTCTAGAGCTCGTCTCGTCAACTCGTGCTCTCGCGAGGTTGACGAGTAAGAATGGGTACCTACACAAAAGAGACACAAGCCAAAGAAAGTGTGTGCGTGGTAAATGTACACATCATCCATCATGATGTGTATGTGTAAGTGTTGGTTAGCACAAAATAGCCAATGCTCAAAGAAATGAGATGCGTGATATAGAAACATGTCATCCATCATGAATGAATAGTTGTTATGTATAACACGATGGGGATGCAAATTGAGCATACAATTATATGGCACATGAATAGCATTTTCATTCATGGGGAACATATTGTACAAATGATTATGAGAATCATGCAATGGGTGGGATGGCTCAAAATCTCCTAAAATGTATGAGGAAACTATGGGGGTCTCCTCATGAGCAATATTTGAAACATCATATGGAGAAAATTGACAACATCCAAAACAATGCATATTTGGAACAATGTGTTCATGGCATGGCATAAGAGATGAATTGCGAAAATCATGTAAAGGGAGCATGGTAATATCATCGCATGAAAAACAAAAGCCAATGACCATCATCTTGTCATCTATGTCACAAGTGCAAATAGGATTTACTTTAATGGGGCATGCATAGTTACTATGTTGAGATTGAAATGATGCAATATGGGAGATCTCACTCATGGCATATGACAAGTTTAGAGGGTTCTCGAACATGATGTGACCAAAAGAATTTTCACATGATATCCTATGGAGCATAGCATCACAACTAGGTAACTCAACATGCTCATCATCATATTCATCATAGATAGGTGTCATGTCTAAGCATGGGTAGGACCTAGTATGTGGCGAATCCATAAGGTGTTCATCATCATGGGAGCAATCAATGTCAAGAGAGTCCACTAGTTGGATAAGAGAAGCACCATCACCTATGTTACCTTGTTCATTGCACTCAAGTGTAGGTGAGGTGGGAAAGACCAAATGGTGGTCATCATCTTCATCTTGATGGAACCATGTGGAGGGTGCATCATATTCCACCATGGCCATTGTGTTGTCCAAAGGGAGGACGAAGTGGTCACGAATCGGCGCGTCATCATAAATGGGACCTAGCACCAAATGAGAAGACACAATAGAGGTGGAGGTTAAGTTTTTAGAAATCGAAATGGCCTCACATGCCCTATCAACTTCCTCACTCTCTCTATGTGGTGGTGGCTCACTCACTCCCTCAAGGTAGGTGCACGCAATGTCACATATGGTGGAGGCACTCATCTCACTCAAGTGGTGGGGGTTGTGGCTCTCCTCACATGGGAATTGGGGCAACTCGTCATATATGGGGCTAGTGGTGAAGTCACTCTCACTCTTAATATGGTGGCAAAAGTCACTCAAGTCATCATATGTCGCCGTGGTCGAAGGGAAAATCCCATGCTCAACCATCTCGTAATCGTCGCCATGGATGAAGGCCGAAGATGGCACATCATCAATCTCGCCTCCAAAGATGGAAGCATCATCCTCGCTCGCCACCTTGTCGCTCGCCTCCAAAGCTTGGTCTTCGAATGGCTCCGTAGTCGTAGTCGGCGCCACACCATCTTGAAAAAGAGTCGAAGTAGACTCGGCATCATCAATGCCACAAAGAGGGATGGCGTTGGAGTCGAACTTGGGAGCATCATCTTGGAGCTCGTTGGGCTTGGACATCGTGGTGGTACTAGCCTCATGCTCGCCATCTTGGAGCTTGGTCTTTGAGAAGTGTGCTTGCGATGGAGAAGCCTTGGCCTTCATGAGTTCTTGTTCCGCCTTGAGAGCACCAATGTAGTTGTCGTCGAGGGACTTGTAGTTCTCGAGGAAGATAGTCTTGGAGATGTCGTTTTCCAATCCCATCATGAAGTAAAACTTCATCCAAATGGGGTCGTCCATGCCGGCTCGTCGCAAGGCCTTCTTCATCTCCTTGAAGTACGCGTCAATGGACTTGGATCCTTGTATGGTGTTCTCCAATTAGCGAAGAAGTTGTTCCGTGTAGGTGGGAGGCACGAAATCTCGCCGCATAGCTTTCTTCGTCTTGGGCCAATCCACGTTGATGCTCGTCGAAGTTGTGTGAAGCCACCATGTTGATGCGTTGTCGTGGAAGTTTCTTGTGGCGGACTTCACTTGATCTTCATAGGGAACTTGATATAGCTTGAGGTAGTCGTCCATCTTGCGCTCCCACTCAAGATACTCCTCGGGGTCTTGAGTCCCATAGAAAGGAATCTCGTGGTCGTTGACGAGGTCGTAGTAGCTCGTGGAAGTCGCGGACTTGAGTTTGGGAAGCTTCTCTTGAGGTGCGGGTCGGCGAAGATGCCGCAAGTCCGAAGGCGAAGATGCCTTGAATCCACTTGGCGAAGATGCCAAGGTAGATGATGAAGTCGTTGAGCGGTTGTTGATGTTGAGCTCGTGACCTTCACGTTCTTGTCGGTGATGGTGTCGATGCCGATGTGATCTAGTCATGGCACCGAACTCGTCGTTGTTAGTGTAGACCGAAGTAGACGTGCTTTGCCTATCCATCACAAGACTCGAGTAGAGGGTGAGTAGGAAATGAGATAAACAATACCAAGATACCATTTCACAAAGTTGAGGATGTGTCCCGTTTCACTCAAAGTGAAATGAAAGAATAGTGGAATTGGTACCGGACTTGTTCACTCACACCTACAAATTAAAGCTTATGGTGGAGCTCGGTGAGGATAGTGGCACAAAAATTTGATGCAAAAAGTTAGCAAGAGTCAATAGTGTTGGAAAAGATTCACAAATTCGCAAATGTAACAAGTAGACCAATAGCAATATGTGGCACACAGAAACACACACAAGGATAGATAAATGGGGTCGTGCAACCAAGGAATGAGCACAAAATGTGGAGTCCACGGAAAACGCTCGTGTTGCACAACTCAAGAGAGACGCTAGCACGATTGCTCAATAGGCGGATACGACACTTGTGCACAACCTATAAGATGCAAAATGTATGAGCCTTCTATCCCAAGTATGCTATGTGTATGATGTTCCCGATGTTCTTCTCAAGATGATGCAAGATGATCGGATATGACAATCTTAAGTGCAAAGTGGTATGATGCTATGGCTCTTGCTTACAAGCTTATTTGTCTTTCTCTTTTTGCTTAAAAGCTTATTTTTTATGTGGCCACTATGCGAGATGCACAAACCAAGATAACAATTGTGTATATGCGGGAACAATCTTGTGAAACAAGGGATGATATGATGATACGAAGATATGGTATGTATGCAATGGAAGGGCGGATCGCTAATGTGCACAAGTAACGTTGCTGGCAATACTCAAATGGCTAGTCTCGATGGGCAAGTGACGCAAAATGGGCTAGGGGTTAACAATGCAATTGCAAGGGGGATATACAACGGTGTCGTCGAGGTTACCGTCCGATGATGATGATGAGAGGCGGTGTTATCAATGGTTAGGTTGCGGAAGTCGGTGGTGGTATAGCGGATGATGTGGTGGATGGCCTAGGCAAACTTGCCAAATTTGACAAAATTTGATGGAGTCAAAAGATGATGGTAGTATTTTTTTGGTATGGGTGATGTCAAGAGCTTCAAAACGAGCTCAAGAACGTCAAAATCGGACTCCGGATGAATTAGTTATGGTCAAAACGGTGAAACTCGGAAGGCTGAAAATGTGCGGGGCGGTAGTACCGCTTGTAGGGCGGTAGTACCACTTGTGGTTATAGGAGGTAGTACTGCTTGGAGGGGCGGTAGTACCGCTGGTGTCGGGAAAACTTCGCAGATCAGGATCGGGGCGAATTATGGGCGGAAATGGATGATTTCGGGGGCAAAATTGGATGGATTTCGTGGATGGAAAGTGGTGAAACTTGGGGAGATGCTAGATCCACTCGAAACCAAGCAAATCCATGGATCAAATCCAACAAAACCTCATCAAACCAACAAATCACAAAAAAAATTGGGGCTATTTTTGGTGGGTATTTTCGAAATTGGGCAAGAACACAACAAAATTAGGCTAGGAAACAAGAAGGGGGGCTCCAATTTAGTGAGAAACGATAGCTCTAGATACCATGATGTTGTAGGGTGGAACCCTAGGTGGAGATCTTTCACGAATTGGAGGGGAATCCCCAAGAACAAGAAGAACACAAGGGGGAAACTCTTAATAACAAGCCCAAATCACACATCCACTAGACTCACAAACACATGAGATCCACAAGGTACAAGAACAATCAAAGGGAAATAAGATACATGGTAGAGTTCATCCCAATCCTATGAGGAGAGATGTCTTGATAATCCACAAGGATTCTTATCCCTTGGGAGGTCTTGCATCCACTAGGGATCTTCTCCAAGGTGGAGGTCTTTGCCTCCAATGGAGTAGTCTCTCTCTCTCAAGAGGAGAAGGTAGGAGCAAAGCTCACATACAAATGAGCTATCATCTTTGCTAACCCTCGAAAGAAGGTGGGGGCGGTCTATTTATAGTCTAAGCCACGAAGGGGTAAGTGGAGAGGGATACAAGGCCAAAGGCCCGTGGCTGCGCACAGGCAAGGCGGTAGTACCAGACCTCGGGCGATAGTACCGCTTGGGAGCGGTAGTACCGCCTGTAGGCGGTAGTGCGGCTTGGGAGCGGTAGTACCGCCTATAGGCGGTAGTGCCGCTTGGGAGCGGTAGTACCGCTTGGGAGCGGTAGTACCGCTTGTAAGCGGTAGTACCGCCTGTTCCGGACTGGACATGCCATTCTTCTTCCGTCTTTGCTTCCACGCTTCCCTCGCGGATGGTGTAGGTGTTCCTTGGCGCTTGCGCTCCTCCTCGTCGTCTGTGAAGCTCCGACAATACCTATGCATGCACACGAGTGGAGTGTCAAGTAGTATACCATCCTCGAAGGGGTCAAGTGAACATGTGTAAAGGAGAAGATTCACCTTTATGTATGAGAAGTAGAGGTTGCACGTGTCACTTGCCAAATGGACTCTTGACATGGTGATGTCCATAGGATGCTCCACATCAATTAAGCATAGCAAAGTCATAGCAACATCAATCTCAGAACATAGTGGATACTAGGGATCAAACCCTAACAAACTAACTCGATTACATGATAGATCCCATCCAACCCATCACCGTCCAGCAAGCCTACTATGTAATTACTCACACACGGCGGTGAGCATCATGGAATTGATGATGGAGGATGGTTGATGATGGCGATGGCGACGATCTCCACTCTCCAGAGCCCCGAACGGACTCCAAATCAGCCCTCCCGAGAGAGATTAGGGCTTGGCGGCGGCTCCGTCTCGTAAAACGCGATAATTCTTTCTCCTTGATTATTTTCTCCACGAAACAGAATATATAGGACCTGGGGATACGTCGGTGGGGCATTGGGGTGCCCTCGAGGCAGGGGGCGCGCTCCCCACCCTCGAGGACAGCCCGTGGGCCCCCAGGTGTGGATCTTCTTGCAGGTATTTTTTATATTTTCTGAAATAATTCTCCGTTGATTTTCAGGCGATTCCGAGAACTTTTTATTCTGCACAAAAACAACACCATGGCAGTTCTGCTGAAAACAGCGTCATTCCGGGTTAGTTCCATTCAAATCATGCAAGTTAGAGTCCAAAACAAGGGCAAAAGTGTTTGGCAAAGTAGATACGTTGGAGACGTATCACTCCCGCGCAGCCCCCAGAGCGCCACTCCCGCCTGGAGCGGAGCTGCCACTCTGGGGTCTCCGACTGCCGCTGCGGGCTGGTTCTCCTGCGGCCCATGGTTAGTGTACGCCTGCTCGCGAGTTACTGGCTGTACCCTGCCATCGTCGTCGCTGATGGGGTCGGTGAAGCCTTCGGGTAACTCACGGGAGGCCTCTGCTTCGTGCGTCCCACCGTCCCATCATGTCTCGAGAAACGACTCAGGGTCTTCCCCCGCTGCGTACTCCAGGTTCACCATGCGAGGTACGTAGGCCTCCGTGGTCGCTCCGCCAGAGCGATCGCCTGGGTGCCTCTCACCTTGAGCCACTAACCGTGGCACCTGGCCCTGTTGGCAGCTGGGTGACATCCCGGCGTGTCCTCGCGGCAGACTGCCTACTGCTGCCGCTCCTGATGACGGTATTGCCGAGGCTGGGCTGGCTATGCCAGGGTCCATGTTGGCACCTTTTGACCCCACTAGCGCTCCGGGGGATGCGCGTGCTTGCCGGGTCCTTGTACGCGTTTCTGCCACAACCTGAGGTGTGGGCATAGAGCAGAAAGGTGGCGTACCTCTGCAGGTTGCGTCCAGTAGTTCGGCGACGCGCTCTAGTAGCACATCGCGGCCACCCTCAGCCAACCTGCACCGTAGTAGCTCCCGGGCCATGATGAGCGCTGCCAGCGTGTTCGCCTGCTATCGCTTGGTGTATGGTGCCGTCGCTGCAATGTAGTTCGACGAGCACACAGCAGCGCGCGCGGCGTGGTGTGAGAGCGGGAGGTGCCGGTCTACACCGCCCGCGTCTGGTGGCGCTGGGTGGCGTGCGGGCTGCCTGGAGTGCGCAGTTGAGGTCTTCCTGGGCGGTCAGGGCCGCTTGGACGGGCCAGGCAGCCCAGCGGTCGGCTTGAGCCCTCGCATCGTCGGCCATGGGATCTCTAGGCCGGGGTGAGCCGAGATGGAAGAGAGGCTTGAGCGCACCCCAACCTGGTGCTCAAAATGTCGGATTTTGGGTTCCGCAAACCTTTGAGAGGTTCGAACTCTGGGGTGCGCACGAAGAACACTCTCTCCCCAGCGCGCTCGCCCTACGATTCCACGACCTAGCTCGACGAACTCAAAGAACAAGGAACACAGAGGATTATACTGGTTCAGGCCACCTTGCGGTGTAATACCCTACTCCAGTGTGTGTGGTGGATTGCCTTGTATGGGTGAGGATGAACTAGTACACGGGATGAACAGCCTCCAGAGGAGAGGTGTTCTTCGGCTCGGATGAGCTTGTGGTGTCTCAGATTAGATCAGATGAGTCGTCCCTCTATATGGTGGTGGCTATGTCCTATTTATAGTGGCCTTGGTACTCTTCCCAAAAATCGGCGGGAAGGGATCCCACAATGGACAAATTTGAAGGGGAACAACTAGTACAAGTTATCCTAACAAAAGTGGTCTTCGCCTGCCAAAGGCTCTAGTGGTGACGCCACGCCGGGCTCCACGATGACGTCAATTCCGCAGCCCTGGCGGTCCTTGGTCTTGTTGCACCGATATGGAAACCTTTGCCTGATCCCTCGGGACTCCGCGCCTGTGCTTGCCCACTTAGCACCAAAGGGGAAACTGGTACACTGCGCTCGCTGGCGCCCGCCTGGCTTTGGACGTCACGGCTCGCGTCATGTGAACCTCATGAGGTGCACCTTGCCTAGATATCTCCACTCCTCAGGAGACAAACTAGGGAGACTACCCCAGGGAGGTCTTGCTATCACCCGCCTCGCGAGGCTTGGCCCCTCGCGAGGGTCTTCAGTTGCGGTCGCTGAAGTTTGGCCTTACCAGGCCGCTGATGGAGCCACGTCACGGGCCGCAGGCAGGCAAGTCTGGGTACCCCCGTTCCCAGGATGCCGACACGCTCGGACTCGGCTTCGAGGCGAAGCCAAGGGGCAAGGGTGAAGCATCGTGGGCCCCAATCGCCATTGGACCAGGCTGACAGGTGGTGCTTTGATGAGACGTGGGCGTCTCTGCTCCCCGCCTCGACCAGAGCATAGACTTGGCAAAAGTTGGATGCCCACAATAGGGCCACCATTGCTTCCCCTTCACCTTGCTCAAGTCCCTTTCTTCCAGCACAGAACACCTCTAGATCCAATCTAGCTCCGCTCGCCTTCTTTCCGCAACTCCGGCACCAGCGCACTCACCGATGGCTCCCAAGAAGATGCAGGCCGTGGCGCCCGCCGCAATCTCCCCCTCGCCTCCTGCGCCTACACTCGGCGTGTCCTCGGTCACCGAGGATGGGAACCTTGCCCTTGTGCTCCCGTACATGGCTGGGAAGGAGAATGATTGGAAGGAAACCTTGATTTGGTCTGGCTCCGCCGATGAGCGGACCCTGACGCAGACTGTCTACCCCTTCCTCCTTCACATCATCTTCACGGGGCTTGTCCCCCCCCCCTTTCGAGTTCTTCACCGCTGTCCTTAACCACTACCAGGTCCAGGCCCTCCACCTCAAACCCCTCTGCATCCTTCTCCTGTCTATCTTCGCCTTCTACTGCAACGCTTTCATGGGCGTGAGGACCTCCGTGCTCCTCTTTCGACATTTCTTCTCCCTGCGGCTGCACGATCCGACCCAACGCTCTAGCTGTGTGTCCTTCATCGCGGTCCAGAAGAACAACTTGCTCATGAGGGCCGAGAAGAAAGTGGAGAACTTTTGGCGCCGCTGGGTCTTCGTGGACATATTGGGTCGCAACTCGCTGCCAACTCAGTTGCCGGAGAAGCTTGACGGGTGGGGTCATGAGAAGCTCTCCGACCCTCGTGCCGCGCTAGTCTTGGAGAGGATGACGTCAGACATGGAGGACAAGGTGTTGAAGGTGGGGATGCTCGTGAAGGACTTTCTCAGGCAACGCTTGGCCCCGCTCCAGTCACACACACACACCCCATGTGGGAGCTCCGGGGTGCGGAGGATGACATCAAGCTGTGGCTGGGGAGTCAGACTGACAAGGAGCTAGAGAAAGCCATAAGCGTCCTGCTCGAGGGGGAGCCAAGGAACCTCCCAGAGGCCTATGTTCCGCTGTACCGCCATGCCGACAGGGAGGCGGTGGTCGCCGCCATGCTGGTCTTCAACGAACTAGGGCTCATGTCGGCCGGGCCCCCCAACTCCACGGTGCAGGTGTCCTTCGGTGACAGTGCCGGAGAAGGGGACATGGGGGACTCGGAGGTGACCAAAGATGACGTGGCAGAGGTCTCTCCTCCGTCGTGAAACAGGCTTCTCTGTGGCTTCTCTGACGATGACGGCGCCGACGAGCCCCAGGCCCTAGAGTCCCCGCACACCTTTGGGGTCCTCACGAGGTCAGGGCCACTCCCCTGGCCCAGCGGAGGGCAGGCCAGACGACTCCGAAGAGGAAAGGGGGAGCTCCTCCTCATGGCGATGCATCCACCTTGCCAGGTGGCGGCACCACACAAGAGCCGGTTGCAGGGCGCCCCAGTCACTTCCTAGGCACAACGAACACCACACCCAGGAAAAGCGGAGGCGCTCCAACTTCGGTGAGGAAGAGGGCGTACATCGACCCCGATGAGCAAGCATCTTACCTTGCTTTTGTTTTGCATATGGTTGCACTATGCTCACAGTGCTCCCACACTGATGACCAGGGTGGGCGTCGTGGTGAAGAGGAGGAAGGAGGGAGGCCGGACTCCGGAGGCACCACCTCCTACTGTCCCTGCAGCAGCTCCAGCACAGACGGTGAAGGCCGCCCCCTATCTCCTCGCATCCAGAGGAGGCCCCTCAGGACGCGGTGGCGCTCCTTCGGAACGAGCCGCCCCCTATGGGCCAGCAAACCGTGGATCCATTTGCGCCCGTTGCAGTTGGGCAAGGTTCTGGACCGGTGGCGACCAAGGCTGACTTTGTTAGCACCTTCGGAGATGCGGAGCGCCCTACTGCGCTCACACTGCCTTCTCCTCCGACCTTGCGCTTGCAGATTGCGGCCCCCTAGTCAGGCCCGGGGACCTAGTCAAGGCTTTTGAGGCACTTGGTCGCCTCCGAGTGGATCTTCAAGACACCTACATGTGCTACATGAGGGAGCGCCTGGGGCTTATTTCCGGGTGGCCCAGGCCAACTCCGCCATCGAGAAGGCCTAGAGCTGGGTCGAAGCAGCCGACGACGAGAGCATGAAGGAGGCCGCCGACGCCAAAGCTTCTCGCAAAGCAGCACAGGCTGAGGCTGCATCCGCCGCAGAGCGCTGTAAGGAGGCAGAGGCAATCTTGAAGGCCCTTCAGGAGGAGCACGTCGCGGCCGCGCAGCGGCGCCGCCCAGAGGAGGAGGATCTCAAGGCTCGTGAGGCAAATCTCGCCGAGCGCGATGCCACGCTGGCCCAGGTGACCACCGACCAGGCACCGGAACGCACCCGCCTGGCCAAACTGAAGACAGAGGCCGACAAGGCCCAGACGTCCCACACCCAACGCGTCTATGAGGCGGCGGCCTAGCGGAAGGCTAGGGAGTAGGTCCTTGCCGGCTCCTAGCAGAAAGCGGCCGCGGGCCGCGAGGCCTTTCTTGCCCTTGAGCTCGAGTCCCACAAGGCATTGCACTCCATCTATGGGGGAGCGTACGAGGAGCCGCAGGCGACCCCCGAAGATGGCCTCGCAGGGCTCTTCCCCAAGCTTGCCGAAGTGCTCAAAGCTGCTGTTGTTGTGGTGGACTCCTTCCTGGAAGCAGAGTTGTAAGTGCATCTAGTGCCACCCCTAGTTGGTTTTGGAGTATTGACGACAAACCTGGTTGAGGGAATAATGTGTTTGTCAGAATTGCAGGATAACACATGTAGTAGTCCCTCATTGATTCGGTTAACCTACCGGAGATGACCCCTAAAAATGTATGAAGACATTGATATAAGTGGTGGTATATGAAGATAATCATATTGAAGACTATGACATGAGAAGACATTGTGTGAAGACTATGGAAAACGAAGATGTAGAGTTGTCACTGTTTCCTTTTCTTCTTTATTGTGTCATAGGAACCACCGCACTGTTAAGTGGGGTCCAAGTGAACTAAGTCAGAGTGACTGATGTGATGCTCAACCAAATCCTATGTCTTCGAGCGAAGACTATGAGAGAAAATCTCATCCAGAGGTGGATGAGTCAGCTTTACTTGGAGCACAAGTAAAGTTGCTGTGTGTGTTTAAAATCTGACCGTTGGAACACGTGTCAGTTCCTTAGTGACCCAGGGTCACTTCGGACAAATCAGGTCGGGTTGCCTAGTGGCTATAAATAGCCCACCCCCTACACCATAAATTGGTGGCTGCTCAGAGTTATTGCACGGCTTTTGTCGTTTGAGAGCAACCCACCTCCGAAGCATTTGAGAGAGAAATCCTTGCGAGGACAAAGCCCAAACACCCAGAGCCAAAGAGTGTTAGGCATCACTGAAGTCTTTCTGTCTGTGTGACCTGAAGACTTATTACACTTGAGGACTGTGTTTCCTCTAGCCGGTTAGGCGTCACGTTCTGAGCATCCAAGAGTAATTGTGGATTGCCGGTGAACGAAGTCTGTGAAGGTTTGGAAGTCTACCTTGAAGACTTACCAGAGTGATTGGGCGAGGACTAGGTGTTCTTAGATCAAGGGGAACAAGGTGAAGACGGGGTCTTCTGAGTTAAATCTTAGCCTCCCTAACCAGACGTACAGTTGTCACAGCAACTGGAACTGGTCTAGCAAATCACTGTTTTCCCCGAGCTATTGGTTCTATCCTTTCTCCTTTTACTTACAGCTTTACGTTGTGAAGACATTGCATGCTTGCCCTATCTGTTTGTCTTCACTGAGTACCTACCTGTGTGATTGGCTTCATTCCTTTTTCCTTTGTGATCACTACTGCATAGTTGCTATTAGTCTTCATGCTTTCACTTCATTGAATACATGACTATGGCTTATCTAGTGTAGTCCACATTCCGCTGCATACAAATAGACTCAAGCTTATCATTTGTCTTCGAAACTATCATGTTTTGAAGCAATTCATGAAAATCGTCTATTTACCCCCTCTCTAGTCGATATACTACACTTTCAATTGGTATCAGAGCAAGGTACTCCCTTGTTCTGTGTGATTCGGTTTAACCACCTGGAGTTTTAGCTATGTCGACCACAGGAATGAAGACTGTGTATTGCCCCATGTTTGACCGTCAAGAGTTTCCCAAGTGGAAGGCCATGATGAAGAAACGTCTCATGGCGATTAACAGTGAGCTATGGACCGTCACTGAGATTGGTCTTACAGATCTATGCAAGAGGGCAGAAGCTGATGATATTCGCAAGTTCACTCTTCTCAATCTCACAGCGAAGGACGTCATCTGCTCCTGTCTATCTCAAGATCAGTTCAGGAACATTATGCATCTTGATCATGTGAAGCTTATCTGGGACCGTCTCTCTGAAGTCTATGAAGGTCATCGAACTCGTGTTGATTCTGAGTTTGAGAAATTCAAGGAATCCCTCAATACGATGACTTTCGATCCAGAACCATCATCTTCTGCACCATGTCTTATGGCAAAAGGTGCCAAGGTAACTGAATGCTGCTCATCTGAATCTAGTGATGATGAATCTGATGATGAGTTCGGACCCAACTATGTCAAGCTTGCTTCCCTTGCCAACAAACAACAAATTGCTCTAGAAAAGGCTCAAATAATGCTTAAAAAGAGCAATGACATGTTGGGTGAAGAAATGGATCAGTCAAAAAACTTAGCTGAAAGTCTTCAGAGGCTTCAGGCTAAATTAACTACGCTTCACAGTCTTCATAACACCCTCTTGTCCGATCATGAAAAGTTAAGAGGATGTTATGAAGATCTTCAGAAGGAGCATGATTCATTACTTGCTAAACATGTCGGTGCTACTCACAAAGAGTTTGAAGCACCATGTCTAAAATGCATTGAACGTGATAATGCTACATCTGTTGCTGAATGCTCTACTGCTGCCACTGTTGCAATGTCTTCAACTATTGATATGGTTACTAACCCCTCTGCTGAGGAAACCACTACTATTGCTGATGAAAATGCTAGGTTGAAGACTTTGCTTGAAACAGGGATGTACAAAAGCCTTAAAGGGCATCAGACTCTATGTGATGTCCTCAAAAAGCAGATACTGAACCGAAACCCTAGGAAAGAGGGTGTTGGGTTCGACAGGAAAATGAATGTTGATGGTTCATACTGGAAGCCTGAGCAGTATCCCAAAACCACATGGGTTGCTGCAAAGGAACCTTCAGTGGATCCATCTACCTTATCTGGCTTCACCTGTGCTAATCCTGTTATCATTGATGAATCCTTTGATGCAAACTATAAACTGTTTAAGAATCAGAATGGTGAAGTGTTTGCCAGGTATATTGGTACTAACTGCAGGAATGGACCACCTATGAAGAAGGTCTGGGTACCCAAAGGTTGTCTTGAGAAGCTTCCAGCAAATTCCATCAAGACACCTCCTGGGATGAAGACAAACCCCAGACCAAAGGCTTCGCATGGTCCTAAGGCTTCATACAGACAAATGACTCACCTGAGTCACCCTAACACAGATGTTTTGCAGGGAAATCATACTCAGACTCATGAATATGAGCGTGTTTCTTCAAACCGCTATGTTCATAAATCAAAGAACTTTTCTACCTATTATTATGAGTATTATTCTCCTCCTGCAAGACTATTTGCTAGGGCCCCAAAGCCAAAATTCTCAGATGCTGCTCTTAGACTCATTGCTTCTAAGACACCCCTGAAGATGTGGGTGGTTAAGAAGAACTAACTTTCTCTTGCAGGGAAAGGTCTCCAGCCTGTAATCAAGGCTTCTGATGCTATTGCTGGGGACCTAAAACACTTGTAGGGCACAAGATCAAATGCCCAAAATGACTTATTGCTCATACTATTCATAAATCACTTGCTAAAGATCTTATCAGTCCTAACTCATATCTAAAGCTTTCATAATCCATTTATGCATCAATTGTTTATGCTTCATAATGGCTTTTGGTGAAGCCTATCCTCCTAACTGCATTGTAGGGAGAAACACCAAAGTCTTCAGAATGGATTATGGATAGCGGATGCACAAATCATATGACTGGTGATCGAAATCTTCTCATGGACTCAACTTTACGTCCATCCAACAAAAGTCACATCACATTTGCTGATACTGGTAAAAGCAAAGTGTTGGGTCTAGGTAGAGTTGCAATCTCAAGAGATCAGCACATGGACAAAGTCATGCTTGTTGAATCTCTTGGCTTCAACTTAATGTCTGTCTCAATGCTTTGTGACTTGAACATGATTGTGATCTTTGGTAAATTTCATTGCATTGTACTAATGGAATCTGACAAATCTTTAGTATTTGAAGGATACAGAAAAGGTGATCTGTATATGGTAGATTTCTCAGCTGGACCACAAATGGCCGTATGTCTTCTAGCAAAAGCTTCAGAGTGTTGGCAATGGCATCGAAGGCTAGGACATGCTGGCATGAGGAACTTGCACACTCACGCAAGGAAGAAGCATGTCATAGGCATCGAGGAAGTCAAGTTCAAGAAAGATCATCTATGTGGTGCCTGTGAAGCTGGGAAGATGACTACAACCAAGCACCCCTCGAAGACAATCATGACAACATCCAAACCCTTCAAGCTGCTTCACATGGACTTATTTGGCCCTACTCACTACTCCACATTCTCTACCACAGCCTGTCTCTATGGCTTCGTCATTGTTGATGATTACTCAAGATACACATGGGTACACATAATACTCTACAAGACTGAAGTGCAAGATGTCTTCAGACGCTTCGCCAACCGTGCCATGAACAATTATGGCATCAAGATTAAACATATCAGAAGTGACAATGGCACTAAATTCAAGAACACTGGCCTCGATCTTTATCTGGATGAGATGGGAATCACTCATGAATTTTCAGCCCCATATACACCTCAACAAAATGGGATCGTTGAGCGCAAGAACAGAACTCTAATTGAGATGGCTCGAACGATGCCCGATGAATACAAAACACCAAGAAGATTCTGGCCCGAAGCTATTGACACTGCATGCCATACCATCAATCGTGTTTATCTTCACAAGCTTCTGAAGAAAACATCCTATGAACTCCTCACTGGAAAGAAGCCAAATGTAAGCTACTTCAGAGTATTTGGAGCTAAGTGCTGGATCAAGGATCCTCATCATAAGTCAAAATTTGCACCCAAAGCTCATGAAGGCTTCATGCTCGGATATGGAAAGGACTCACACTCCTACAGAGTCTTCAACATTTTTCTCTATAAAACTGTTGAGTCTGTGGATGTGAAATTTGATGAGACAAATGGATCACAAAGAGAATCCCTACCAAATGTGCTAGATGAAGCTTCACCAAATGAATCTATCAAGCTTATGGGAACTGGTGAGATCATGCCTTCTGAAGCACAACCTGACGAGGAACTTACCATCTCTGCTCCAAATCAACCTGACGACAATGATCACCCCGAAGACAATCGTCCTGATGAAGACAATGCACAACAAGAACAAATTCTTCATCCAGCTCATCCTCGTGTTGCAAATGAAGTGCAAGTTGAGAAGATAATTGATAGCATAAATGCTCCTGGTCCGCTCACTCGCTCTAGAGCAACACAGCTTGCGAATTTCTGTGGGCACTTTGCTTTTGTCTCGATATCTGAACCCAAGAAAGTTGCTGAAGCTTTTATGGAGCCTGAATGGATTCAAGCAATGCAAGAAGAGCTTCAACAGTTTGATCTAAACAATGTGTGGGAACTAGTCAAGCGTCCTGATCCTCGAAAGCACAACATAATAGGCACAAAATGGATCTATCGCAACAAACAAGATGAGCATGGTCAAGTGGTCAGGAATAAAGCTCGTCTCGTTGCTCAAGGATACACTCAAGTGGAAGGGATTGAATTCGATGAAACATTTGCTCCTGTGGCTAGACTTGAAGCTATTCGCATACTGCTAGCCTATGCAAATCATCACAACATACTTCTATATCAAATGGATGTAAAGAGTGCCTTTCTCAATGGAAGAATTGAAGAAGAAGTATATGTTGCACAACCACCTGGCTTTGAAGACCCAAAACGTCCTGATATGGTATACAAGCTCAACAAGGCACTGTATGGCATCAAACAAGCACCTCGTGCTTGGTATGACACCCTCAAAGACTTCCTGAAGAGCAAAGGCTTCCTGAAGAGCAAAGGCTTCAAACCTGGATCCCTAGATCCCACACTCTTCACGAAGACATATGATGATGAGCTATTTGTCTGCCAAATCTATGTGGATGACATTATCTTCGGCTGCACGGACAAGAAATACAGTGATGAGTTTGGTCACATGATGCAAGAACAATATCAAATGTCTATGATGGGTGAGCTGAAGTTCTTCCTTGGTCTTCAAATTCGTCAGCAAAGCAATGACATCTTCATATCTCAAGAGAAATATCTTAAAGACTGCCTGTAGAAGTTTGGAATGCAAGACTGCAAAGGATACTCGACGCCAATGCCTGCTAAACATCATCTGGGTCCCGACGCAAATGGTAAAGAGTTTGATCAACAGGTATACCGCTCCATGATTGGTTCTTTACTTTATTTATGTGCATCTAGGCCAGATATTATGCTTAGTGTTTGCATGTGTGCCCGATATCAAGCGGCACCAAAGGAGTCACATCACTTAGCCGTGAAGCGAATACTTCGATACTTGGCTTACACCCCAACACTAGGATTATGGTATCCAAAGGGCTCAGAGTTTGATCTAGTAGGATTTTCAGATGCTGATTATGCTGGTGACAAAGTTGATCGCAAGTCCACTTCTGGCACATGTCACTTTCTAGGACGATCACTTGTCTGTTGGTCTTCAAAGAAGCAGAACTGTGTATCACTCTCCACTGCTGAATCTGAATACATTGCTGCTGGATCTTGCTGCGCTCAGCTTCTCTGGATGAAGCAAACACTCAAGGATTATGGAGTCCATCTGAAGCATGTGCCACTCTACTGTGATAATGAAAGCGCCATCAAGATAGCCAACAACCCAGTTCAACACTCGAAGACAAAGCACATTGAAATTCGTCATCACTTTCTCAGAGATCATGTTATGAAGGAAGATATTGATATCATACACGTCAACACTGAAGAGCAACTGGCAGATATCTTCACAAAGCCCTTGGATGAGAAAAGGTTTTGCAAGTTGCAGTGTGAGCTAAATATCTTAGAATCCTCAAATGTCTTGTGATCAGGCACACATCCTAACACTTATGCATTTTGATGACTTGGATGTGCAACACACGAAGTAAAGTATATCTTCAATCAATGAAGACTTACACTCTAAGTGTGAATACATTAACATGGAATTTGACTTCAGAGCGCCACGATATTTGTGCGATGTGTCTGGGTCTAATACTTCCTGTACGGTGGGTAACGCCACCACCAAATTTTTGTTTGAAGCATTTCTCATGCCGTTACATTTGCTAAGTCTTCACACTTGGTTTGTCTTCACATAGGACATATATATATATATAGTGTTGTTGTCACATCCCTAGTTTAGCACTTGCATTAGGGCTAGCTAGAGTGTGCATCATGTTTCATGAGTTATAAAAATGTTCATATTATATAACAGTGGGCATGACAAGTTTCATGAGTTATAAAAATGTTCTAGCATTTTTATTAATTAAACAAAGTTGCAAAACAAATGAAACAGAAAAGAAATAGGAAAGAAAAGAAAGAGAGAAATGACTTACCTCGGGCCCAGCACTATAGCAGGCCGGCCCAGCCCACAGCCTCGTTCTGTCGCCTTCCTCCTCGCGCCAGTCGGCAGCGCGCGTGGCCGCCGCGCGCCGGCACGCGCCCGGCCACCTCCAGGCTGCCTGCCTGCATCCCCAATGCCCTGGAAGACTCCCCGTGATGACACACAGCTGCCCCGACCCCTCTCGCACTTTCCCCTCGTCCCCGTCGCCTCCCCTGGCTCTCCTCTCTCACCACCGAGCCGCCCGTCGCCGCCGCTCGCCGTTGCCGCACCTAGACCCTCCCCCTCGCCCCGTGACCGTGTCCAAAAGGTTCGCCGCGACGCCCTCTACCTCCTCGCTGAGCCACGGATCCCCGGGAGCCCTGCAATGTCTCCACGCCGTCGTCCCCTTCCTCGGATCACCGGAGCACCTCGCCGTCGATTGAGAAGCTGCAGCGCGTCCCCGACCTCTCCGTCGAGCTCGTTAGCACCGCAGTGAGCTCCTACGCCGTTACCCTCCTTCTTTTGCTTCGTTTGCGCCGTGTAGATGCCGCTCCGTTGATCACCGAAACTCACCGCCGCCGTGCTCGCCGCCGGCGATGCTCCGGTGACCATTTGGTCACTGGCACATGTCCATCTCGCTCGCTGCAGCACGTAGACAAGCTAGGTACCATGCACGCATCGCCTAGGCCACCGTAACTGCGTCTCCACACACACACCCGACGCCGGTCGCCGCCGTTGAGCTCGTTGCCGTCGTCTCCGGCCACCATAGGTCCGGCGACCACCACCATCCGACGCGCAATAGCAAGGGCTTTCCAACGCGCCCAACCACAGCTCGAACCGTGCCCTGTAGACGTTTTCCGAAGCACGCCGCCGTGTTCTGCCTCGCCGGCGAATTTGACTTGTTTGACCACGGGTTTGACCACCCCTGAGTCACTGACGTGTGGGCCACCCTTTTCCTAATTAGCTAGTTTAATTAAATAAATGTTAATTAAATTAGATAGTTAGTTTAGTCACTGACCCGTGGGCCCAGACCCCACTGACAGCTACTTAGTTCACTAATTAACTTTGTTAGTTAGTTGTGACACTGACATGCCGGGCCCACATGTCATGTTTGACTTGGACTAGCTCCTGTTGACTGACTGACGTCAGCATGATGTCATGCTGACGCAGTAAAGGTTTTTCTGGGATTTTTAGATTTAAAAATAATTCAGGAAATTCCAGAAAAATGCCTAAACTTCAAAAAATCATATAAATTCAACAGTAGCTGAGATGGGAAAGATTTATATATGAAAAATGATTAGAAAAATCCAATCTTTCCAATGGCACTGGTTTCATGCATGTTTGAGCAAGTTAACCTTGCTGTATACATTAAAACATGATAATGCACTTATTTAAATAATAGTTAAAATGCCAATTTGAATCTTTGATTCAAATAGGCTCAAACCTTTCTGGTTTTAGTTGCATTAGCCCAACACACATGCATCTTGCCATGTCATGAGCATGCATCATATTGTTGCATTTGTTTGTTTAATGATTGTATCGCCGGTATTCTCTGTGTTAGGTCCTGCTCCCGAGGATACTGCTGCGTATCCAGTTGAAGAGCAGTACCCGACAGCCACTTTGTCAGGCAAGCAATCATTGATCATTCCGATACAAACCCAATCTTCCCCGCTCTCTTTTACTGCATTAAGGCAACAGCGTGTGAACTGCTACTTACTGCGGTAGTTGAACCCTATTCCCTTGCATGACCTGTCATTGCCACAGTAAATAGTTGAAACCCACTAGCATGTGTAGGAGTTGATTGAGCCATGTGATGTGTGATCCACCATGCTATTTGTTTATGTTGCCTGCTATGCTTAGAGTTGTGTCTGGTCTGGTTCATCTGGGTGATGGATCAGAGTGAAATGATCATACCGGTAAAGAGAAGAAAGTGTGGAATACGCTTGGTAAAGGTATCGATGAAAGGCCATGTAGGAGTACATGGTGGGTTGTTTCATTGGAATCGTCCATAGGACCCGAGATCTGTATGTGTGGTTCAAGTTACAGCTACTACCACACATTGGGATCCTTAATTGACCCTCTCGGCTTATTAATTACCCTCGATCTTTGTCCAGGAGTTGCAACTAGTTTCTGGTGTTTATAGCTTACTGGAGGTCGTGCACAACGCTGACCCTCGGGGTGGGTTGTGATGCGACAGGTACGTGGTACGATGTACCGGTTGCCCGTTTGGTGACTCGGGAACCCTGTACACATCGTTTGGGGCCGTGAGCGACACCCCGGCCGGATTTCCCCACGGATGGAACCCAAATAGGCGATAAACCTGGACGAGAGACTTGAGTAGTTATTCAGGTCGTGGCCGACACCCTCGCTGGGCTTCCGCTTGAAGGTTGGCGAGTACATGCCGAGTAAACGGCGATAAGTGGTGGGAGCGTGTGTGAAGAGGTACACCCCTGCAGGGTTATCAATCTATTCGAATAGCCGTTGTTCGCGGTACGGACTACTTGGTTACTCTTACAGTTCATAGACAAGTTGATCGATACTACTAAAAGCCTCAAGATAAGTGTGAGTACCGCGGATGGCCCTTCCGTAGGATGACGGAAGAGGATCTTCGGTAGTGTATTGTTGTGGTGATTAGAGGACTCGTGTTCGTAATAACATCTTGCAATCTGTTGAGAGTTGTAGTATAGGTTAGCCAAGAGTCAAAGCTGGCTTTCTGCTATGAACTCCACTACCCCCTTTGATAATGTTGCATGTATGATAGGTTCTGTGGTAAGACTTGCTGAGTACCTTTGTACTCATGTTTGCTTAATAACTGTTGCAGAGGAGAACCCTGCCCCTGCTGATGGGTTCTACATAGACGTTGACGTCGACGAGTAGCTTGACACCCAGACGGAGATCTGGAGCTTGTGAAGGGCCTTGTAGATAGTCAGGCTACACCAAGCCTGTTTTATTTTCTAAGTTGTCTGTACTCAGACATGTAGCTTCCATTTGTGCTTGTATGACTGTATGACTTGAGTGTTGGGTCATGTGACCCCTACCTGTATGGATATGTTATGTATGGCTCTTGGAGCCTCTTAAATAAAGTACTTTGAGTCATAGAGTTCTGTTGTGATGCAATGTTGTATTTGCACATATTGAGCATATTGTGTGTATGGTTGAAATGCTTGGTATGTGTGGGATCCGACACCTAGTTGTTTTCCTTTGGTAGCCTGCCTTACAGGGAAATGCCTCCTAGTGATTCCAATGAGCCTTGGTAGCTTGCTACTGCTCGGAACACGTAGGCTGGCCGGCATGTGTCCTTCTTCGTTCCTGTGTCTGTCCCTTAGGGGAAATGTCACGCGTTGTTCCTTTAAGTCCATGTAGCTTCCTACGACTTGGGTTCATACGTTGATGACCGACACGTTCGTTGCTGGGTCATGGATGCCTGTCTCTGTAATCTAGTGCCACTTTTGGTTTATAACTAGCCATGTCAGCCCGGGTTCTCTGTCATATGGATGCTACCGACACTGTCATATACGTGTGCCAAAATGCGCAAACGGTCCCGGGCCAGGTAAGGTGGCACCCGTGGGGTTACCGTGCGTGAGGCCGCAAAGTGATATGACGTGTTACAACTAGATCGGTGTGACTTAGGATCGGGGTCCTGACAGCGTTGGCATCAGAGCTGGACTGCCTGTAGGTTTCTCAAGCCAAACTGGTCTATGTTGAGTCTAGAAAAATTCTTAGTTATATGTAGGGCAATTGATTGTGGAAGGGAACGTAAGGCTCTTTTACTCCTTTACCTTATGCCCTTCTGATCTGAGTCAGTCTATTCTTTCTACGGGGATTTAGGACTAGGCCTCTTATCCTTACTAGGTTCACGTGTTACTAATCTGTAGACTCTTAGGATTGTTGGTTTCAAGGCTCAGTTCAGTTTCTATCCTTTCTAGTATGATGATTGTTGGACCCGGAACCTTGATATGGAATTGTTGAGTGGCTATGCTATCATTTGTATGATGTCTCAAATCTTTGTTTGAGCATTTACAGTTGTTATGCTGCTCGATTTCTTCCAGAAACACTAATGCCTTTGCATTACTTCGTGTTTCAGATGTCTGGCCGCATCCCTCACCAAGTGGTTCGTTTGACTCGGTGCATCAATGTGCCCGGTCACACGGCCATGCTAGTCCGTGTGCTGACTGAGACCGGTTATCGCTGGTATCCTGAGTACACTGTGGAGGAACAGTACCGGGATTTCAATCAGAGTCAGTATTTCTGCACAGTCCGGATATACCCCTCATATCCTGGAGCTAACGACCCCATCCATTGGTCTTATGGACTCGGAGTTACCATCGAGATGGCAGTACAGGATGCCGCCTATTCGATGATGACCATTCTTCGGGCTAGGCATGCCCTGTTGCTGAACACTGAGTTCTGTTACATGCCAGCCTCACTTCCCGGAGAGGAAGGCTACTACACTGGTCTGTATACTGATGCTGCTCATGAAGAGCCGCTGCTTCAGACCACTGTTCAGATGCTGGAGGATAGGGACCGTGAGGTCCGTGCCCTCCGAATGGAGCTGTATAACACTCGAGCCGCCCACTGGACTACTTTGACACGGCTTGCACCTGCTGTGCACGCCGGATATCTGGACATGCGGGATTTGTACCCCGTGCGGACTCGTCTGCCTGATCGCATGGATTGGCGTGACGTTGGGGGTATTACACCTCCAAGTGGGCGTCGGTTACCACCAGCATCGGGACCGAGGCCACATCCATGTCCCTATGGTCCACAGCCTTCGAGTGCTTGCGAGTTTCAAGATCCGTCTGTTCCACTCCCAGGCTACGGTGGTAATCTTTACGAAGATTACTACGGGAATGTCTGAGCTAGACCGTGGTAGTAGTAGTACTGTAGTAGTTGTATTTCCACAGTCCTGCGCGTCTTGTGGAATATGACTTAGTGTGTACTGAGTTCCGGAGGTGTAGTTAAATAATGTATAGGAGCTTGGAATGCCTCTGATGGGATGTATCGTCTTTCACCGCAGTTGTACTTTAGCCTTGGCTTGTACTAAACTATGTATGGTGTGTATGACCACTGGTGTATATATAGCAGTTTCTATATTACCATGTCGTACGGATGAACATCTCTGCATTCCGTGTCATCCATTACATTCTGCACTTCTATGTCAAATTTTTGCCATCCTTGTCTAAACCGTTGTTTTGTTTTCCTAGGATGGTCAACACTCGCAACACTCCTGCTGCTCAGGAGCAGGGTGAGGCTAGTGGGGCTAGAGATGGGAATCTGCCCCAGCCACCCTCCTTGGCGGAAGTTATGCTCGAGGCAGAACGGAACAAGAGAGAGACCAACCGTCTGCTAGAACGCATAGAGCAGAACACTGGGTTCCGTCAGAGGAATGACGTGGTGTCAATCAATGACTTTATCAAGATGTGCCCACCGAAGTTCCATCACTCCACTAAACCTCTAGATGCGGATGACTGGCTACGTAGTATCACCCACAAGCTACACTCTGCTCGTGTGGCCGAAGCTGACAAGGTTACCTACGCCGCCTACCATCTTGAGGGCCCTGCCAGTCTTTGGTGGGAAAACTTTGAAGCTATGCGTCCTGCTGGCCAAATCACTACTTGGGTTGAGTTAAGTGAGGCATTCCGTGAACATCACATTCCGGAAGGTCTCATGGATCACAAGCGGGAGGAATTCTGGAATTTCACCCAGGGTCGTTTAACTGTAGATGGCTATAGTCGCGAGTTTGGCAACTTGGCACGCTATGCACCTGAGGAAGTATCCACCGATGCCAAGAAGCAGGTGAGGTTCCGCAAGGGACTCAGCTCTGAACTCCGCCGAGATCTACGTCTGCACGAGTGCACTTCCTTCCAGAAGTTGGTAAACAAGGCTATCAGTGCTGAGACGGGCCAGACCGACTTCGAGGCCACACACAAGCATCCTCGTGACTTTGGTTCCTCATCCGGTTCTGGCTCTCACAAGCGCCGTGTGTGGGTTCCTAACACTGCTCTGCCACCCAAGTACACACCGAGGCCATCCTATGAGGCGCCTCGCCCAACTCAACAGTATGCACCTGCTAAGACCTATGGAGGACCACCTTCCAACTTTGCTCCACGCACTAGCACTGTGACATGCTTCAAGTGTGGAGAACCAGGGCACTACATGCGTGAGTGTCCCCAGAACCAACCAGGAAAACCCGTTGGCCGTGGTAAGCCAACCGACAAGGTGAATTATGTCAAGCCAATCCCCACTGCACGTGGTCATGTCAACTATGTCTCTACTGAGGAAGCTTATGAGGATCCTAACGTCGTCCTTGGTATGCTTCTCGTAAACTGCCATCCGGCATCTGTTCTTTTCGATACTGGAGCATCCCATTCGTTCATATCTGAGAGCTATGCTCGTTTGCACAACATGACTTTTTGTGACATGCCTACTTCCATAGTTATTCAAACTCCTGGTTCAAAGTGGCAAACCTCTAGGGTAAGCCATGGAAATGAAATCCTTGTCGATAGACTTGTTTTCCTAGCATCTCTAATCGCTCTCAAGTCCTCGGACATAAACATCATTTTGGGTATGGATTGGATGACAACTCATTACGCCAAGATTGATTGCTACACTAGGACCGTTCAACTTACACATCCATCCGGCAAGATAGTCAATGTCTTGACCCGAATGGCTGAGCGTAAGCTCTACTCTCTTAATGCCAACCCTCTACCAGAACTCGAAGATATCCCGGTAGTCCGTGACTTTCCGGATGTTTTTCCAGAAGAACTGCCAGGAATTCCACCTGACAGAGATGTCGAGTTCGTGATAGATCTTATCCCTGGAACTGTCCCAATCTCTAGGAGACCTTATAAGATGGCACCACTAGAATTAGCTGAGCTAAAGAAACAACTCGATGAGTCCTTGCAAAAAGGTTTCATCCGTCCTAGTTCTTCCCCTTGGGCTTGCCCCGTCCTCTTCGTCAAGAAGAAGGATGGAACGGAGCGGATGGTTGTAGATTACCGACCTGTCAATCTAGTCACCATAAAGAACAAGTATCCGCTCCCCAGGATCAACGACCTGTATGATCAGCTCGCTGGATCCTCAGTCTTCTCTAAGATGGATTTGAGGTTGGGTTACCATCAAATCAAAATCAAGAACGGGGACATCCCTAAAACGGCTTTTGTTACTCGTTATGGCCAATATGAGTACACCGTCATGTCCTTCAGATTAACCAATGCCCCAACCACCTTCTCCCGGCTCATGAATTCTATATTCATGGAGTACTTGGATAAATTCGTCGTGGTATACCTCGATGATATACTCATCTATTCCAAAAACAAGGAAGATCACGCCGAGCATTTAAGGCTGGTATTGACGAAACTTCGAGAGCACCGCCTTTATGCTAAATTCTCTAAATGTGAATTTTGGTTGCCGGAAGTAACCTATCTAGGTCATGTGATCTCTGGCAAGGGTATTGTTGTCAATCCCGAGCGAGTTCAAGACGTCCTTGATTGGACTCCTCCTGAATTGGTCAAGCAAGTTAGGAGTTTTATTGGCTTAGCGAGCTATTGCCGACGCTTCGTTGAGAATTTCTCCAAGGTTGCTAAACCTCTAACTGAGCTCCTCAAGAAAGATAAAAAGTTTGAGTGGACCCCACAGTGCTAGTCCAGTTTTCAGGAACTGAAAAGACGCCTGACATCTGCACCCGTACTGGTACCACCAGACTTTTCCAAGGATTTTATAATCTACCGCGACGCCTCGCGACAAGGACTAGGTTGCATACTCATGCAAGATCGTCAAGTGATTGTATACGCATCTCGACAGTTGCATCCACATGAGGATAACTATCCTACTCATGATCTAGAGCTTGCAGCTGTAGTCCATGCACTCAAAACATGGCGACATTACCTCCTTGGTAATCGCTGTGAAATTTTCACTGATCATCAAAGTTTGAAGTACATCTTCACCCAACCGGATCTAAATCTCAGGCAAAGACGTTGGGTTGAGTTGCTTACAGATTACGACTTAGGAATCACTTACACCCCTGGAAAGGCCAACGTCATGGCTGATGCGCTAAGTCGTAAGTCTTATTGTAACAATTTAATGTTACAACAAGGGCAACCACTTCTCCACGAGGAATTTCGTAAGCTTAACCTTCACATTGTTCCTCGAGGATTCCTTTCCACCTTGGTGGCGAAACCTACCCTTATGGATCAAATCATAGTTGCCCAGCGGTATGATAAAGGCATATCTCGGATCAAGGAGAACATTGCTAGCGGAGTTGCTAGGAGTTTCTCTATGGATGATCGAGGTGTTGTGTACTTCGAGAACCGCTTGGTGGTACCCAAGAAACAACAACTACGACAAATGATTCTTAAGGAGGCTCATGAATCTCCTCTCACAATTCATCCCGGTAGTACCAAAATGTATCAGGACCTACGTCAGAGATTCTGGTGGACTAGGATGAAGAGAGAAATCGCTCAATTCATTGCTAACTGCGACGTTTGTCATCGAGTTAAAGCAGAGCATCAACGGCCTGCTGGCACCCTTCAACCTTTAGCTATTCCTGAATGAAAATGGGACAAAGTCGGTATGGACTTCATTACCGGGTTTCCCAGGACCAGGAAAGGGAATAATGCTATCTTCGTCGTTATTGACCGCCTCTCTAAAGTAGCTCATTTCCTGCCTGTTCGAGAGAGTATTACCGCTAGCCAGCTAGCAGATTTGTATGTCTCTCGGATAGTATCACTTCATGGTGTGCCATTGGAGATTAACTCAGATCGTGGAAGTCTTTTCACTTCACGATTTTGGGAAAGTTTCCAGAACGCTATGGGAACTCATCTCTCTCTCAGTACCGCTTTCCATCCACAATCAAGTGGTCAAGTGGAACGAGTCAATCAAATTCTGGAAGACATGCTTCGAGCCTCTGTCATCTCTTTCGGTATGGATTGGGAGAAGTGTCTTCCATTTGCCGAATTCGCTTATAACAATAGTTATCAAGCCAGCTTGGGCAAAGCTCCCTTCAAAGTTCTATATGGACGAAGGTGTCGAACACCTCTTAACTGGTCAGAAACCGGGGAAAGACAATTCTTTGGCCCGGATATGATCCAGGAAGCAGAAGAGCAAGTTCGCATCGTTCGTGAGAGATTGAAAACAGCCCAGTCTCGCCAGAAGAGCCAATATGATAGTCATCATAAGGCTGTGACTTTTGAAGTCGGCGATAAGGCTTACCTTCAGGTTACTCCTCTTAAGGGAACCCATCGCTTCGGTATCAAAGGCAAATTGGCCCCTCGTTACATCGGACCTTTTCGCATTCTTGCCAAACGAGGAGAAGTTGCCTACCAATTGGAACTACCTCCGCATCTATCCAGAGTTCATGATGTGTTCCACGTTTCTCAACTCAGGCGTTGCTTCTCGGATCCTATCCGCGGAGTGGACTACAAAACGCTTGATCTCCAGGACAATCTCACATATCGAGAATACCCCTTTCGTATTCTTGATCAAACCGAGCGCACCACTCGACGCCACAATATCAAGTTTCTCAAGGTTCAATGGTCACATCATTCCGAGAGTGAAGCCACTTGGGAAAGGGAGGATCGTCTTCGACTTGAGTACCCCACCCTCTTTCCGGAGGAACCCGAATCTCGGGACGCGATTCCTTTAAGTGGGGGTGAGTTGCCACATCCCTAGTTTAGCACTTGCATTAGGGCTAGCTAGAGTGTGCATCATGTTTATTTATCACAGAAACTTGAAATGGGAATGACAGAAACCCCAGCACCCCTCTTCTAAAAACTAGGGTTTGATAAAATATTTTCCAATGTACCCAAAATGCCCTTCAAACTGTTCATCATTTCTGCCTTGGTCTCAATCCTTTGCTAAAAATGGTGCACAATTTTCTAGGACATCCAAGGGCTCTGGATTAAATCATATGGTATTTGTGTTTGGGCATTTAAATGCTATAAAATATTTTAAATGCTCAAACAATCATAAACTATAATGTTCCATACTGTTCATATTATATAACAGTGGGCATGACAAGTTTCATGAGTTATAAAAATGTTCTAGCATTTTTATTAATTAAACAAAGTTGCAAAACAAATGAAACAGAAAAGAAATAGGAAAGAAAAGAAAGAGAGAAAGGACTTACCTCGGGCCCAGCACTGTAGCAGGCCGGCCCAGCCCACAGCCTCGTTCTGTCGCCTTCCTCCTCGCGCCAGTCGGCAGCGCGCGTGGCTGCCGCGCGCCGGCACGCGCCCGGCCACCTCCAGGCTGCCTGCCTGCATCCCCAACGCCCTGGAAGACTCCCCGCGACGCCACGTAGCTGCCCCGACCCCTCTCGCACTTTCCCCTCGTCCCCGTCGCCTTCCCCTGGCTCTCCTCTCTCACCACCGAGCCGCCCGTTGCCGTCGCTCGCCGTTGCCGCACCTAGACCCTCCCCCTCGCCCCGTGACCGTGTCCAAAAGGTTCGCCGCGACGCCCTCTACCTCCTCGCTGAGCCACGGATCGCCGGGAGCCCTGCAACGTCTCCACGCCGTCGTCCCCTTCCTCGGATCGCCGGAGCACCTCGCCGTCGATTGAGAAGCTGCAGCGCGTCCCCGACCTCTCCGTCGAGCTCGTTAGCACCGCAGTGAGCTCCTACACCGTTACCCTCCTTCTTTTGCTTCGTTTGCGCCGTGTAGATGCCGCTCCGTTGATCACCGAAACTCACCGCCGCCGTGCTCGCCGCCGGCGATGCTCCGGTGACCATTTGGTCACTGGCACATGTCCATCTCGCTCGCTGCAGCATGTAGACAAGCTAGGTACCACACACGCATCGCCTAGGCCACCGTAGCTGCGTCTCCACACACACCTGGCGCCGGTCGCCGCCGTTGAGCTCGTTGCCGTCGTCTCCGGCCACCACAGGTCCGGCGACCACCACCATCCGACGCGCAACAGCAAGGGCTTTCCAACGCGCCCAACCACAGCTCGAACCGTGCCCTGTAGACGTTTTCCGAAGCACGCCGCCGTGTTCTGCCTCGCCGGCGTCACGTCGCCGGCGAATTTGACTTGTTTGACCACGGGTTTGACCACCCCTGAGTCACTGACGTGTGGGCCACCCTTTTCCTAATTAGCTAGTTTAATTAAATAAATGTTAATTAAATTAGATAGTTAGTTTAGTCACTGACCCGTGGGCCCAGACCCCACTGACAGCTACTTAGTTCACTAATTAACTTTGTTAGTTAGCTGTGACACTGACATGCCGGGCCCACATGTCATGTTTGACTTGGACTAGCTCCTGTTGACTGACTGACGTCAGCATGATGTCATGCTAACGCAGTAATGGTTTTTCTGGGATTTTTAGATTTAAAAATAATTCAGGAAATTCCAGAAAAATGCCTAAACTTCAAAAAATCATATAAATTCAACAGTAGCTCAGATGGAAAAGATTTATATATAAAAAATGATCAGAAAAATCCAATCTTTCCAATGGCACAGGTTTCATGCATGTTTGAGCAAGTTAACCTTGCTGTATACATTAAAACATGATAATGCACTTATTTAAATAATAGTTAAAATGCCAATTTGAATCTTTGATTCAAATAGACTCAAACCTTTCTGGTTTTAGTTGCATTAGCCCAACACACATGCATCTTGCCATGTCATGAGCATGCATCATATTGTTGCATTTGTTTGTTTAATGATTGTATCGCCGGTATTCTCTGTGTTAAGTCCTGCTCCCGAGGATACTGCTGCGTATCCAGTTGAAGAGCAGTACCCGACAACCACTTTGTCAGGAAAGCAATCATTGATCATTCCGATACAAACCCAATCTTCTCGCTCCTGCTCTCTTTTACTGCATTAAGGCAACAGCGTGTGAACTGCTACTTGCTGCGGTAGTTGAACCCTATTCCCTTGCATGACCTGTCATTGCCACAGTAAATAGTTGAAACCCACTAGCATGTGTAGGAGTTGATTGAGCCATGTGATGTGTGATCCACCATGCTATTTGTTTATGTTGCCTCCTATGCTAAGAGTTGTGTCTGGTCTGGTTCATCTGGGTGATGGATCAGAGTGAAATGATCATACCGGTAAAGAGAAGAAAGTGTGGAATACGCTTGGTAAAGGTATCGATAAAAGGCCATGTAGGAGTACATGGTGGGTTGTTTCATTGGAATCGTCCATAGGACCCGAGATCTGTATGTGTGGTTCAAGTTACAGCTACTACCACACATTGGGATCCTTAATTGACCCTCTCGGCTTATTAATTACCCTCGATCTCTGTCCAGGAGTTGCAACTAGTTTCTGGTGTTTATAGCTTACTAGAGGTCGTGCACAACGCTGACCCTCGGGGTGGGTTGTGATGCGACAGGTACGTGGCACGGTGTACCGGTTGCCCGTTTGGTGACTCGGGAACCCTGTACACATCGTTTGGGGCCGTGAGCGACACCCCGGCCGGATCTCCCCACGGATGGAACCCAAATAGGCGATAAACCTGGACGAGAGACTTGAGTAGTTATTCAGGTCGTGGCCGACACCCTCGCTGGGCTTCCGCTTGAAGGTTGCCGAGTACACGCCGAGTAAACGGCGATAAGTGGTGGGAGCGTGTGTGAAGAGGTACACCCCTGCAGGGTTATCAATCTATTCGAATAGCCGTTGTTCGCGGTACGGACTACTTGGTTACTCTTACAGTTCATAGAGAAGTTGACGGATACTACTAAAAGCCTCAAGATAAGTGTGAGTACCGCGGATGGCCCTTCCGTAGGATGACGGAAGAGGATCCTCGGTAGTGTATTGTTGTGGTGATTAGAGGACTCGTGTTCGTAATAACATCTTGCAATCTGTTGAGAGTTGTAGTATAGGTTAGCCAAGAGTCAAAGCTGGCTTTCTGCTATGAACTCCACTACCCCCTTTGATAATGTTGCATGTATGATAGGTTCTGTGGTAAGACTTGCTGAGTACCTTTGTACTCATGTTTGCTTAATAACTGTTGCAGAGGAGAACCCTGCCCCTGCTGATGGGTTCTACATAGACGTTGACGTCGACGAGTAGCTTGACACCCAGACGGAGATCTGGAGCTTGTGAAGGGCCTTGTAGATAGTCAGGCTACACCAAGCCTGTTTTATTTTCTAAGTTGTCTGTACTCAGACATGTAGCTTCCGCTTGTGCTTGTATGACTGTATGACTTGAGTGTTGGGTCATGTGACCCCTACCTGTATGGATATGTTATGTATGGCTCTTGGAGCCTCTTAAATAAAGTACTTTGAGTCATAGAGTTCTGTTGTGATACAATGTTGTATTTGCACATATTGAGCGTATTGTGTGTATGGTTGAAATGCTTGGTATGTGTGGGATCCGACACCTAGTTGTTTTCCTTTGGTAGCCTACCTTACAGGGAAATGCCTCCTAGTGATTCCAATGAGCCTTGGTAGCTTGCTACTGCTCGGAACACGTAGGCTGGCCGGCATGTGTCCTTCTTCGTTCCTGTGTCTGTCCCTTAGGGGAAATGTCACGCATTGTTCCTTTAAGTCCATGTAGCTTGCTACGACTTGGGTTCATACGTTGATGACCGACACGTTCGTTGCTGGGTCATGGATGCATGTCTCTGTAATCTAGTGCCACTTTTGGTTTATAACTAGCCATGTCGGCCCGGGTTCTCTGTCATATGGATGCTAGCGACACTGTCATATACGTGTGCCAAAATGCGCAAACGGTCCCGGGCCAGGTAAGGTGGCACCCGTGGGGTTACCGTGCGTGAGGCCGCAAAGTGATATGACGTGTTACAGCTAGATCGGTGTGACTTAGGATCGGGGTCCTGACAGTTGTGTTCTGTCCTCAGCAGCATTCACGTATAGCTATGTCTTCATATTTGAATCTTTTGGACTAAGTGAATGTTATCGCACCCTAACCTCTCTATGCTTTCTCATCTTACTCTATCTGTCCAAATCATATGCATTCTGTTGAAACAGTCGAATATCTTCTCTGCATCCTTGTCAGCAGAAGATACGGAGACAAACTTTAAATCTGAATTTAATGCTCCATCCGTTATGCCTGAAACCCGGAGAAGCCGGAACGACTAGTCCGACAGTCGTGGTGTACGTGGGATCGTGGGACAACTCCCAATGCATTACATGATCGCCACGTGTCACTCGTACGTGAACCGTCAGGGGCACCTGAGTAATTACGCTGTGTCGTCTCCCAAGCCTATAAATGCACGTCCCATCATGGTCAAAAGTTTCTTCCACCACCTCTCCACCTCGAACAACCCTAGCGCCTCCGCTAGCTTTCGACGACGCCGGCGACGAAGCGCTTCGCTGCCGCAACCTTGTCGACGCCGTCCTCAGTCGGCCGCGGACATCTTCCTCTCCGCCGTCGCCGTAGCTGTCCTCCGTCGCCAAGTTAGGGCACGGACGACCAAACTGCTGGGCATCCAACTCCTACTCCGTCTAAAGCAGTTCATCATGTGGTAAATAAACTCACTTTTTACCATCTTCTAGATCCATAAAAATTCATCTACTTTACCACAAGAGGTTTCTGCCTACTTAGATATACAGATCTATCCTGTCTGCATTTCATATCTTGCCTAGTACATTCACATATGCTTCAACTATAGTTAGATTCCTCACTTGTACTTATTCGCGGGTTCGTACAAATCTGGAACCAACTCCCATGAGTGAATGTCTTCGCACTATGAGGTCAAAGTCTTCAAAACTGTTTTAATCTTCAAAACTTCTGAGAATGCATATGACCTCTTCCCCTTCCCTCGCATCTCTAATGCTGTCACAGGTACATGTCCGTGGGAGAATCCCTTGGTTCTCATAGTCTGCATTCATTTGCAGAGTTTTTGCAGCGTCACATTCATTCTCCTGAAGCTAGTTCCTATCTGACCAGCAAACCGAAGCATTTGCCAGTTTTGAAGCCATTCAATTTGAAGCCATTCAGGTTGAAGCAAATGACAACTGACAAGACAGTAAGAAAGGGTGGCAGACGGCGCCGTGGCAACACCTCACGTGATTTGCCTCCTGATCTCAGTGAAATATACAAGACTGGTCCAGAGGAGGATTATAATCAGAGGAAGACCCGAATCCAATAGATTCGAAGATACTGGGCTGAACAATGGTTCAAATACAAGTTCGTGACCCCAGAGTATGCCGAGAAAAATGCCATCAAGCATCCGTGGGGAGATATCACTTATAAGAATCTCCCCCCCTAAGACTCGTGCTGAAGCCATTGCTCAAGGCTTCTATCCTTGCATGGTTAGAGGGCCACAGCCTACTAAAGCTGATCCTAGCTCTTTGCTCTGGTGTCGTGACGACAATCTGTTCAAGCGAAATCTTCAATTCGCCAAGAACTCGGCCAAGGAAAACAAGAAGCTGTGGGGATTAGACTTCAATCCTGGCCCCTCTGCACCCTGCGCTGATGGCTCGCGCGAAGCTGAACCTAATCTAGTTGGGCCCTTCTACAACCTAGAGGGCCTCATCAGTCACATAAGGGTTCAAGGGGCAGATGTCGATCAGCCTGAAGCTGATGATGACTCTGAAGAAGCACCTGCCACGCCGAAGCCTCAGAAGAAGAAATCAAAGGCATCAAAGGCTACTCCACCAAGAGCTTCAAGAGTGAAGCCTTTGGCCACTGCTCCACCTGCACCAAGTGTGCAATCTGAGGAACACTCCAGAATTTCCAAGAGCAAACAGCTGAAGAGGAAGCCAACGCGCAATCCCAGTCCAGCTCTCACTCCTAATGCAGTACTGAAGACTGCGAATGAATCCCTTGATCTCTCAAGTGATGAAGATCTTGGAGATGATGCCTTGGAGCTATATATCAAGAGCAAGCAGGATGCCGAAATCTTCAATGATTTGCCGCTCTTTGATGTTGAAGTGCTCAATAACTTCATTGATGAATGGTTTGACACTCCCAACCTGAGCTTCGATGATCTTCAACTTCCAGTTGGCCTAAGCGTCTCCTTCCATGGCGCCATTGCTTCTGAGCTAGCTCTGCCTCAAAGAATTGTTGAGCTGAAGCAAAAGATAGATTATGCAAAAGCTCAGTTCAAGAAGCATATGAACAAGCTCAGCGTGCAAGAAGTTCAAAACTTCAAGGTTATGATGCAAGAGCTCAAGGAAGCCTTTCGCCAGCGGCGTGAAGAAGCTAAAGGTTCACGTGAGCGCATCAAGGACTTCGCCGCAAAATGCGTCCAAGCATTCAATGAAGCTGAAAAGCGCAAGGCACTTGGGCGTCCTGGCATTGATCCAAGAATGGCTGCCAAGAAGAAGAAGAAGCAGTCTGTGCCCAAAGCTGAAGCATCTGAGCAGGAAATGCCTCGCATAGTCTTCCCTACTAGCATGACTGGCACGAAGCCTAAGGCAACTCCAACCGCTTCAACGCTCAGGAAGACTAAGGTGGCTGAAGCTGATGCTCGCAAGCATAAGCAATCTACTGATGAAGCTCCACCCACCAAGAAGCGAAAGACCAAGAAGGATAGGGCTGCTTCCAAAGAGCCTATCTTTGTCGAGCCAATCTCAGTTGCTCGCCCCGCATTTGCCCAGAGAGAAAGAAGACTGACAGTTCCTGAGCCTCCTCCCACAGAGGCTGAAGACATTCCAGCTGTTGACCCCACCGCAGCTGAAGACATTGGCCCTCAAGACAATGTTGAAGATGATACCGTCCTTCCTCAGATCGAGTACAACATCGACTCTTCGCCTGTTCTCATGAACAACGAACGCATCATCATTGGTCGTCCATTGACAACAATTGCTCAGGATGACTCGTGAGCTGATCACCCACAGGAAACCCAAGAAACTCCCCAGCAAACTCAAGACACAAGTGTTGTGTCCGAAGACGAAGAATTTGAGGCCCAACAACCTCCATCTCCTCAGGCGTCGCCAGCTTTTCGCAGGCTTCGCAAAGGACCAAGGCCTCAAGTCACTGCCTCAACAGCTCCAGAAGGAGTAGAGCAGCCATCTACACCTGATGCTGCTCCTACTGGAAGCCACTTAGAATCTGAAGCCAAAGTGGCTGAAGATATTCCAGCTGCATTTGCCGCAGAAGAACAACCCCAAGTTGCTGAAGATATTCCGGCTGCATCAGCCGAAGAAGAACCACCCCAACAACCCCAAGTTGAAGAAGAAAGTACTGCCGCACCACCTGTTCTCGAGGAGAACGTGTCCGACCCTCCAGCTCCTAAAGTGGAGGTAACAAATTCAGAGGCTGCCACACCAACGCTGAAGCCAATGATGTGGTCATGGCTGAAGCTTTTGTGGCACCTGAAGATACTATGGCGCCTAAAGAACCTGTGCCCGAAGCTACTACTCCTGAAGCCAGTGCAGTCAGTATTGTGCCTGAAGCTAACGCTGCACCTGACGCAAATCTGCAGCTTGAATACAATGCCTCTGCTCCTGTTCCGCCTCCACGGCCTCACACAATTGAGCAAGCATACAACAAGGATGATCAGCTTGTTACTGTCAGGTGGCCAATTCTGATTCCACCACCTACAACTGAACCACGTGCTGCTGGTCCTCAGTTTGATCATCACATTGCACACAGGCCCAAAGTTCAGAAGCCTAAACCAAGACTGCCAAGGCTTCCAGGTATTGCAAAATCTTCAGGGTCATTCAATGCCAATAGGTTCACTGTGCACAACACCTTCTTTGATAGCGCCAAGAAGCCATATTCCAAGCCAAGAATATCATCAGATAGGTTCTGGAGCCTTCAACAGCGCAGCTACTACTCAAGGGTACTATATAATCAAGGCCGCATTTCCCCTCATATGCATCTTGACACTGAAGCTATTGCTGGTCTACCCTGCTTGGAGGAAGCCCTTGACTACTTCCGTGATGCTGGCCTTCTCAATTTTGTGCTGGATAAAGAGCATTGGAATGAAGAACTGCTTCTTCAATTCTATGCAACACTTCACGTCCGAGGCTACAGCGGGGATCCGAAGACATGGGTCCTTGAGTGGATGAGAGGCAATGTGCATCATGAAGCAAAAGCCTTTGATCTCATTGAGCTCACTGGCCTGCCCACTCCAGGAGATCTATATGAACCTGGCTGTGAACTGCACACTGAAGCCTTGGAGAGCATCTTTCAGAAGCGTAAGCCCAACATGAGCCAAATGCTCAGCATGATGAAGCCTCTGCCAAGTGATGCTGAATATCCTAAGGAATTCTTTGTTGAAGACCTTGAGTACCTGCCTCGCACCATCTATCACATCATAAGGCGTACTCTATGGCCTGTCAAAGGACATTCTTCATCAGCCAAGATTGAAGGCACTATGAAGACTTTGGTCTTCTATATCTTCAATGGCATCAACTTCAATGCTCAAGATTTCTTCATCAGGCAAATGGCCACGTCTGGAGCTGATCTATTTGGACTGAAATTTTATGCCCCTTGGATAATGCGCCTCATCAAGTTGCACTCAGCTGTCAATTATCAACCCTCTGCTCGCAACCATCAGATTTTCTTGCCTGAGGTTGCTATGTCAGCTGAAGCCATTTACCAAGAGCCTGCTAAGGAGCTAGTTAGTCTTCACAACGCTGATCATCAAAGCTTCACTCAGTAGATTGAAGGGGTCCCAGCAGTCTCTCGCGTCTATCCTCTAGCTGGCCGTACTCGTCTACCTCGACACGCTGAAACCGAAGCCACTGATAGCACCATTGCTCAAAGGCCTCAGAAGAGATCTCGTGTCCTGAACAATCGAGAGCTTCTTGTAGCTCTTCATCAGAAACAGGACAAGCATCACCTCTGGTTAAAGCGTCAGATGCAGAGCCTCTTGGTGGATGTCAATCGCATTCGCAATCTGGCCACCAAGAATGCTTTTGTTGCTCATGAAACATGCAGGCGGTCTTGGAAGAGTTTGACTTTACTGAGTGCTGAAGCGGATCTTCAAGACGATGGCTTCACTGAGAGATTCAAGTTTGACAACACTCCTCCCAGGACTGCTGTTATGCGTCGGACTCCATCCCTTGAAGACTCTGTGTACTCTTCCTCCGCTGCAACAATTGACGCCAGGGTGATCGATGATCAGGATGATGCTACTTCACCACCTACTACTTCAGCGCGCATCGACACTGCACCAACCACCTCTGCACCGCCAAACAACAACACCGACCCTGCATCCTCTTCTGCTCCACCTGGGAACGAGTAGAGGCTCTATGTCTTCAAACCTTTTTGGTCCTTACTGACAAAAGGGGGAGAAGCATATGAGTTGATAGTCTTCAAGCGGGTCCATATGGGCGGGTGCTTTTATAATTTGCCTAGTGCTTACAACTCTCGTTTTGCTACATTTGGTTCTTTGATTTGTAACACTTAAACTGATGGTCGTATGCTACTTTTGTTTTGCTACTCTGTAATGCGATGATAAATTCCGCATCTGCTACCTTATATTCCGCACTTAGTCATTTCTGCAGACGTCCATTTTTCATTGTGCATGTCATTATCTTCGATATATCAATTATGCATGATGAATTGTCTTCATAAGTTGAAGAGGATATCCACAAGTACAACCTGCCATGTGCATTTGCATTCAAAGGCAAATCAACTATATGCACATCTTCAGGGGGAGCCTTTTGCTACTTACGAAGACAATACCTTTATCCTTTACAATTTCACATATCTTTATCCCAGTTGAAAACTTCAACCAGTTTGTCATCAATCACCAAAAAGGGGGAGATTGTAAGTGCATCTAGTGCCACCCCTAGTTGGTTTTGGAGTATTGACGACAAACCTGGTTGAGGGACTAATGTATTTGTGAGAATTGCAGGATAACACAGGTAGTAGTCCCTCATTGATTCGGTTAACCTACCGGAGATGACCCCTAAAAATGCATGAAGACATTGATATAAGTGGTGGTATATGAAGATAATCATATTGAAGACTATGACATGAGAAGACATTGTGTGAAGACTATGGAAATCAAAGATGTAGAGTTGTCGCTGTCTCCTTTTCTTCTTTATTGTTTCATAGGAACCACCGCACTGTTAAGTGGGGTCCAAGTGAACTAAGTCAGAGTGACTGATGAGATGCTCAACCAAATCCCTGTCTTCGAGCGAAGACTATGAGAGCAAATCTCATCTAGAGGCGGATGAGTGAGCTTTACTTGGAGCACAAGTAAAGTTGCCGTGTGTGTTTGAAATCTGACCGTTGGAACACGTGTCAGTTCCTTAGTGACCCAGGGTCACTTCGAACAAATCAGGTCGGGTTGCCTAGTGGCTATAAATAGCCCACCCCCTACACCATAAATTGGTGGCTGCTCAGAGTTATTGCACGGCTTTTGTCGTTTGAGAGCAACCCACCTCCGAAGAATTTGAGAGAGAAATCCTCGCGAGGACAAAGCCCAAACACCTAGAGCCAAAGAGTGTTAGGCATCACAGAAGTCTTTCTGTCTGTGTGACCTGAAGACTTATTACACTTGAGGACTGTGTTTCCTCCAGCCGGTTAGGCGTCGCGTTCTGAGCATCCAAGAGTAATTGTGGATTGCCGGTGAACGAAGTCTGTGAAGGTTTGGAAGTCTACCTTGAAGACTTACCAGAGTGATTGGGTGAGGACTAGGTGTTCTTAGCTCAAGGGGAACAAGGTGAAGACGCGGTCTTCTGAGTTAAATCTCAGCCTCCCTAACCAGACGTACAGTTGTCACAACAACTGGAACTGGTCTAACAAATCACTGTCTTCCCCAAGCTACTGGTTCTATCCTTTCCTTCCTTTTACTTACAGCTTTACGTTGTGAAGACATTGCATGCTTGCCCTATCTGTTTGTCTTCACTGAGTACCTACCTGTGTGATTGGCTTCATTCCTTTTTTCCTTTGTGATCACTACTGCCTAGTTGCAATTAGTCTTCATGCTTTCACTTCATTGAATACATGACTATGGCTTATCTAAAGTAGTCCACATTCCGCTGCATACAAATAGACTCAAGCTTATCATTTGTCTTCGAAACTATCATGTTTTGAAGCAATTCATGAAAATCATCTATTCACCCCCTCTAGTCGATATACTGCACTTTCAGGAGTGTCTCTCGCTGTTCACTGCGGTTGCGACACGCGTCTTCAGCCATCTTCACCTCCAGGACCCAAGCTTCGATCTCGACGCACTAATCCACCCGGTAGCTACCGAGTCCCGCGATGCCGCTGCAGAAGCCATGAAGGATCAAGTGGATGCCCTGCTCAAGAAATTCCTCTGCGTCCCCGACCCTGAGGCTCTGGCAGACGACAGCGGCATCGATGTTGATGATGGGCTTCCAGCAGCCGGGGCGAGCGGTGGCGATGGCCTAGGCGGTGGTGGTGCTTCCTCCTGACTTTATTCTAGCAAACATTTATCATGCCTTGTGGAGGCATAAACTTTCTACTTGAATTTTTGAGACACTGTATGTTTTGTAATAACTACTAGAACTTCGCGAGCGTCCGGATCACCAGGATGAGACCAAGGGGCGAGGGCCTACGTGACTAGTGAGGCCCCTGAGTAGCGATGCTCAGGGCCCCCCTTGACGTGCGAACGGTCTCAATGCTCGTGAGTTAGACCTCCATGAGAGTGCTAGTGCTCTGCGTTGGTAGGGCCCAACACTGCTCATTCCTCGACTACCGTTGGGGTGTCCGGATCACGAGGACGAGACCAAGGGGTGAGGGGCTACGAGGCTGGTTAGACCCCTGGGTCGCTATGCCCATGGGTCCCCCTTGACGTACGAGTCACCCTCGTGACCACCATACCTTTCCCCACAAACCTTCTCCTAGGAGGGGCACGAAGACAAGGTACAAAGACCTGGTAAGGTCGCATGCGCTAGGTCGAGCATGAGCACAACCCCCGTGTCCAGCCCCCGCCCGCTCATCTCAGGGAGAGGTTGATCGATCGGCCGAGAGGCCATCCCGAGGTTGGTGCAACCCGGAGGCGCCCTCGGTTGTTTGTCCCAAGCGCGGAGCATGGGGCTACCACTTGGCATGGGCATAGTCGCTCCTCGATAGTGTCATCCGCCAGCACGAAGCATGAGGCTTCTAGTGGATGCGTGGGTGGGAGGTCCCTCTGGGTGATCACTTCGAGGCATGTACAACCCCACATGAGGAGGTGTATATGGGCACCTGTGAGCCAGCGCGGGACTCACGAGACCCTACCTCAAGGCGGGTGTTGCCTAGTTTTCTAGCTCCGGGTGCGCTTTGTATGACTTGCGTAACTGTTGAAACCTGTGCCGAAATGAACTTCCGGAGGCCATTGCATGAGAAGGCCGAGCACCAAGGACCCTAGGAAATGAACTTCCTAGTTCATGATAATTGTTTATTATCCATGCTAGAATTGTATTGATCGGAAACTCAAATACATGTGTGGATACATAGACAACAAGATGTCCCTAGTCAGCCTCTACAAGACTAGCTCATTGTTCAAAGATGGCTATGGTTTCCTAGCCATAGACATGAGTTGTCATTAGATAACGGGATCACATCATTAGAAAAATGATGTGATGGACAAGACCCAAACTATAAACGTAGCATGTGATCGTGTCAAGTTTATTGCTATCGTTTTCTGCATGTCAAGTATATGTTCCTGTGACCATGAGATCATGCAACTCACTAACACCGGAGGAGTACCTTGTGATAGAGGCAAAGGTATCTCGTCTTTCAATGAGATGGTGGCTATCATTTTCGATGGAGTAGACTTTGACGATACGACTACGGACGTGCGAGGACGTCACGCCTTAACAATCACTAAACCAACTCCGAGAGGTTATTGACCATGCCAGAGCACGATCAACCTCACCACGAAGGTCTGTTTCCTGCAGGCAAACGAAGAACAAGCAAGAAACTGAGATTGCAATCAGGATATTGCAAATATAAGAGGAAAGCTTTATTGATCAAGGTGGGGTTCTGTGACACCTTTGTTTGGTCGGTGAACACAAACAAAGTACGCGAAGTTGCTACTATGGCAAACTTTAATCTAAACAAAACCCAAAGTCTAAATGATGCCCTAAGGGCTGTATATATGGAGAGAGAGAGATAGGGAATTTCGTGGCCCCTTGGAGAAGGGGTTCGAAACCAACCCTAACTCTGTTTTCCCCACACATACGGACTCTAAAAACAGCCTATACTTTAGTATTCCGAAATTACATGGGCCTGGCCAAATAATAAGGTGACGCAACACTATAATAGTCTCTAGACGAAATTTATGAAGTGGCATCTTGTATATTTCGTCCAAGGCTTCATGCTCTCACTATGGTCGCTTCAAAGTCCTGAAATCATCACTTGTAACTCCGTTCTTGTTCCCCTTGTGCATGCCATCGTCTCCATGCTTGATCTTGCTCCAATGTTCATCCTTCTTCTCCAAGCTAGGCCCTTCATTTGTAAGCAAGACAAATGTATCCAATTTAGGTAGCATCATATTCTCATGAACATTAGAATAATTACCAAGAAACAAAAGTACCTGGTAATTGAATTGGCGTGCGTGAGCTCTAGTAATTGGTGCAGTATGTATAATAGCACGGGCAGTGGGTGTAAAAATGTTATTGATGTCCTCATCATCCTCCCCTTCTTGAAATGAAGTCGTCCTCGACGGAAGCTCATCATCCTCACCCAAATAAGGCTTCAAATCTGCAATGTTAAAAGTGGGAATAACCCCAAAATCTGCGGGTAGCTCAAGTTTATATGCATTATCATTTATTTTCTCTAACACCTTAAAACGACCATCAACACGTGGCATTAGCTTTGACTTGCGCAAATTAGGAAATCTATCCTTACGCAAATGTAACCAAACAAGATCTCCAGGTGCAAAGACAACACGGTTTCTACCCTTATCTCTAGCCAGTTTATATTTAGCATTCATGTGTTCAATAGTTTCCTTAGTTAACTCATGCATTTTTAAGATCAATTCAGCACATTGTTCAGCATCAAAATTAACCTTCTCCGAAGATGGAAGAGGCAACCAATCAATAGGTGCACGAGGTAAGAAACCATACACAATTTCAAAAGGGCACATCATAGTAGTAGAATGCAGTGAATGATTATAAGCAAATTCAATGTGAGGCAAGCATTCTTCCCACATTTTCTTGTTATTCTTCAAAACACCCCTAAGCATAGTAGACAAAGTTCTATTAACTACATCGGTTTGTCCTTCAGGTTGGGGGTGACATGTAGTACTAAAAATCAGTTTAGTCCCCAACTTAGCCCATAAACATCTCCAAAAGTGGCTAAGAAGTTAGTATCACGATCTGAAACAATAGTATTTGGGACACCATGCAAGCGAATAATTTCACGAAAGAACAAATCAGCAACATTAGCAACATCATCGCTTTTATGACATGGTATGAAGTGTGCCATTTTTGAAAATCTATCCACGACAACAAATATGCTATCCCTCCCCTTCTTTGTTCGAGGTAAACCAAAAACAAAGTCCATAGATATATCTTCCCAAGGAACACTAGGTACAAGCAAAGGCATATATAAACCATGAGGATTGAGTCGTGACTTAGCTTTTTGTCATGTAGTGCAGCGAGCAACAAAATGCTCAACATCCCATCTCATCTTTGGCCAAAAGAAATGTGTAGCAAGTACGCCCTTGTATTCTTCACGCGAAAGTGTCCCATTAATCCTCCTTCATGCGCCTCCTTCAACAACAAAAGACGAACAGAGCGAGCTGGAATGCATAGTTTGTTAGCATGAAACACAAATCCGTCATTAACGACGAACTTGTTCCATGTTCTCGCTTCTTTACAATTCCGCAATACATCTTTAAATTGAGCATCATGCACATATTGATCTTTGATGGTCTCCAAACCAAATATTTTAAAGCCAAGTTGTGAAAGCATAGTATAATGACGAGATAATGCATCAGCAATAAAATTTTCTTTTCCCTTCTTGTGTTTAATAACATAAGGGAAAGTCTCTATGAATTCAACCCATTTAGCATGTCTATGGTTCAGTTTTGCTTGACTTTTAATGTGCTTCAAAGATTCATGATCAGAATGTATAGCAAATTTTTTGGGACATAAATAATGTTGCCATGTTTACAAAGTCCGAACAAGAGAATATAATTCCTTGTCATAAGTACAATAGTTCAGACTAGGCCCACTCAATTGTTTTCTGAAAGGTATGCAATAGGTTTACCATCTTGTAATAACACACCTCCTAACCCAATTCCACTAGCATCACATTCAAGCTCAAAAGTCTTATTAAAATCAGGAAGTTGAAGTTAAGGACCATGTGTCAACTTATCTTTCAATACCGTGAAGGCTTCTTCCTGTGCACTACCCCAAACAAAAAGGCACATCCTTCTTTGTAAGCTCATTGAGAGGTGCATCAATGGTGCTGAAATCTCTCAAAAAATGCCTATATAATCCAACAAGGCCAAGGAAACTCCTCACATGTGTGACCGTTTTGGGTTGCGGCCAACTCTCAATAGCTTCAATCTTGGCTTTATCAACCTCAATTCCCTATGGAGTAACAACATAGCCAAGAAAAGATACTCGATCGGTGCAAAAGGTGCACTTCCCAAGGTTACCAAACAAACGTGCATCACGTAGAGCAATTAAAACAACACGTAAATGTTCCAAATGTTCCTCCAAAGATCTGCTATAAATCAGTATATCATCAAAGTAAACTACCACAAATCGTCCAATGAAAGCACATAAAACGTCATTCATTAATCTCATGAAAGTACTAGGTGCAGTAATTAACCCAAAAGGCATGACTAACCACTCATATAATCCAAACTTAGTTTTAAATGGTGTTTTCCTTTCATCTCCCAATTTCATACGAATTTGATTACATCCACTACGCAAATCTACTTTGGAGAATATTGTAGAGCCACTCAATTCATCAAGCATATCATCTATCCTAGGAATAGGATGACGATAACGAATAGTAATATTATTAATGCCTCTACAATCAACACACATACGCGATGAACCATCCTTCCTTGGCACTAGAATAATAGGAACATCACAAGGACTAAGGGATTCATGTATATAACATTTGTTGAGTAGCTCCTGTACTTGACACTACGGTATGGTGCATGGTTGGGTAGCGATGCACCAGGAATTAAGTCAATCTGATGCTCAATCCCTCGAATAGGTGGTAATCCCGGTGGCACGTCTTGTGGAAAGACATCCGCGAACTCCTGCAAAATGTTAGTGACAGCAGGAGCAAAGAGGAAGGCACGTCCTCGAATGAAAATAATGCCTCTTTGCACACAAAAGCATAGCAAACAGAGTTGCTGAATTCTAGATCATCAATATCAGATTTGGTGGCAAGTAAACATCCATTTTTTTATTTAATTTCAGATGCAACATGAGATGGTGGTGTGTTATTAGGCTTCATTTGTTGCTCAAATTCTTTTGCCACAATCTGATTTTCACTCTTATTTTGTTCTTGTTTCGCTTTATTAGTTCTATTAATATCATCTTTCAAGACATAGGAAGCAAAGTAATATGTATGTCCTTATGAACAAGAGTGTACCGATTGTTTTTACCATGGTGTATAGAATTTTTATCAAATTGCCATGGTATACCAAGTAATAAGGAACATGCTTGCATGAGTACCACATCACAATCAACATAATCAGCATAAGTAAGGATACTAAAATGCACACGAAAGCGCTTCCATCGGAGGCTTATTGCCACCGCAAGGAGCCTGAAAAAGTAGCAGAGATGGCTGCGAGCTGCACAGGACACGCTCAACGATAGATGGAACGAGGTGCTAGACGTTGAGCAAAAACATGGCTACAACGGCCAAACCTAAGGCTATCCTACGCGTAAATTGCTGCCTGAATTCGGCTTCGAGGCCACTGCGCCCATACCGCCAAAGAATAACATCGCCGATAAGCCGGACTGACCACCTCGCGGACGGGACAGAATGGCTAGCAACGGCGTACACAAGCCCGCACCCCCACCCCGTAAAGGAAAGGAGGATGCGGCTCAAGTCCAAAAACACGATCTGCGTGAGGACCTGAACGAAAAAGCTATCAATACCAGGTCTATCTACGGACCTAGGGACCGGGCTCCCGCACGGGGCGACGGCTATCAAGCCAATTGCGCCGGTCATATACCAGTTCGGGGTCAACACCGAACATCACAACCAACGGATATACGCCATGATATAGCAAAATACAGAGGCGTCGCACACCCTCTGTGCCTCACCGATGAGGTACTAGATCATGATTTTCCAGAAGGGTTTAAACCAGTGAACATCGAGGCATACGATGGAACGACGGATCCTACCGTCTGGATAGAAGACTTCATTTTCACATCCACATGGCTCGAGTAGATGATCTCCACGCCATTAAATACCTACCCCTCAAGCTAAAAGTACCAGTTCGGCACAGGCTAAACAGCCTCCCAGAGAACTCCATTGGGAGTTGGGAAGAACTTGAGGATGCTTTTCGGGCCAATTTTCAAGGGACCTATGTCCGGCCCCCGGACGCTGACGATCCAAGTCACATCATCGAACAACCCGGGGAGTGAGCCCGTAAGCTTTTGAACCGGTTTCTCACTAAGAAGAACCAAATCATCGACTGTCTAGACACCGAAGCCTTAGCGGCCTTCAAACACAGTGTCCGGGACGAATGGCTAGCCAGACACCTCAGACAGGAAAAGCCGAGGACAATGGCAGCCCTAACTACACTCGTGACCCGCTTTTGCACAGGCGAGGACAACTGGTTAGCTCGTAGCAGCACAAGCGACCCTGGAACATCTGAAGTCAGGGACGATAATGGAAAGCCACGACATAACAAAAACAAATGTCAAAATAATGCTGGAAGCCCAGATGATACAACGGTAAACACCGGATTGAGCGGCTCCAGATCCGGTCAATGGAAGAAGCTATTCAAAGGCAACAAAGATGGTCCATCCAGCTTGGAAAAAATATTAGATAGGCCCTGCCAGATCCATGTCACCCCAGAAAAACCTGCAAACCATACCAAGATGAACCTCGCGAGCCGAATACTAGGATGAACCTCGCCAACCGAATACAGGGGGACAGAAGAAATTTCCACCAGGGATCAAAACAGTGAACATGATATATGCCACTCATATCCCAAAGAGGGAGCGCAAGCGCGCACTCCGAGATGTGTATGCCGTCGAGCCTGTCACCCCCAAATTCAACCCGTGGTCGACCTGTCCGATCACTTTCGATCGCAGGGATCACCCAACTAGTATCCATCGCGGGGGTTCGACTACCGTAGTGCTCGATCCAATAATCGATGGATACCATGTTACTCGAGTCCTTATGGACGGTGGTAGCAGTCTCAGTCGGATATATCAAGACACTATGCGCAAGATGGGGATTGACCCATCGAGAATAAAGCCAAGCAGCACGACCTTTAAAGGAGTGATACCGGGCATAGAAGCCCGCTGCACGGGCTCTTTAAACATTTGAGGTCGTATTCGGCTCTCCTGACAACTTTCAAAGAGAAGAGTTAATCTTCGACATAGCTCAATTACGAAGTGGCTATCATGCACTACTCGAAAGAACGACCTTCGCCCGCTTTAACGCAGTCCCACATTATGCTTATCTAAAGCTAAAAATGCCTGGACCATGTGGTGTCATCACGGTCAATGGAAATATGGAGTGCTCTCTCCGCACGGAGGAGGACACTACAGCCTTAGCAGCCGAAGTCCAAAACAGCCTACTCAAGCCGGATAACCTATCGGTTGCGGACATAGCTAAACGTGTCCCGCACATGCCTCAGTGCGGCAACTCAGATGAACCTGACCTAGATTAGCAGCTACGCCCCCATCAACTGCCCCATAAGGTGATAGCATATGTGCCTCTGGTACATCACTATGCAATAAAAATCCCTTGGGCGACGCTGGCGGCACACTGCATATAGTCCATAGTTCGGATTGACCCTATTCGGACTCTAAAAATTATCTTTCAAGGTTCACTAAACGAACCAGTCTTGTTCATGGCCAAACCGGATTTCTTTTCCAAGTTTCTTTTTGTTTTTACAGATGGCCATCATACTCCCCCACCTTCAAGGACACATTACAGAGGAGGAAACAACGCAGACGTGCAGCAGGGACCAATGCTAACGTTTCTTTTTAGATTAAGAACCTATGTAAACCTTTTTTCTCTTTCTTGTTATATACCATTCTGGCATGTAAAATGTCCAAGAAAGTTATCGGCATTATCTGTAAGCTTACGGCTCGCCGTACTATAAAGGGATATTAATAGAGCAGCTTGATTCGAATTATGTTCGGAGTTTTATTCACTCACCATAAATGTTCTCTCCCCACATTAGATTGCCACATGTGCCTTGTCAACAGGGTCTATTACCAGGGGCTGCATCTATTACCAGGGGCTACATTCAGCCCGGTATCTGTCGAAAAGACCGAACAACCATAGGGAGTGTTCGGTGTCCTGGATGTTTGCCTCATATGCATCAGTTCCGAATCATGTCTTGGGTCAATAGTTGGGTTGCCCGGCTCCTGTGCTTACCCCTACGTTCCCGATTGTTCGGCTAGGGTGTAAAGGGAGAACTTCTACGATTGTACTTATGGCTCATCCGGTCAAGTACCCCAGTAGAGAAAGCCCAAAACTAACAGTCATGATAGGCGAGAACCTGGTCCACAATCCGGTGACTTAGTTTTATACTAAGATCGATAGAGATCTACCCCGTGTTATACGAAGGGTTGCTTTTTTTGCCCACCTAGGTGCAATTGGATACCTTAAGTAAGGAATATCATATCCACACCAGGGGCTAGTACCTAGCCCCACATGTGAAACTCCTACGACTAAGTGAAAGCAATAACGTCGCATAGTCTGATTGCATGGTTCGATCCGCATACACCTCCTATACGCACCAAGACATTGGACAAAGAGTGTATATGCATATGACCAAACACCCCAGTACTATGTACATGGGGGCTGAAGCCGACGACTGGAAACTTTCATATTTACATAAACTGTCGCACACGAGGTAAAAGACGCTCATATTATAATAGCGCAAATGTTATACACATCGGATTCATAAGCTTAAGTCTTTACAGCCGAATACAATTACTTGAAGATAATATCCTTCGAGCACTGGCCTTCTACAAGGCGTGCACCTTCGATGACATCATCAAAGTACTTCTCCCACTTGCGGTGCTCCTTGCCCTCGGGCGGACCCGCAGTAGCTATGTGCTCCGCCCTCATATTCGCGCAATGCACCTTCACCTGAGCGAAGGCCATCCGAGCACCTTCTATGCAGGCCGAACGCGTCAATGCGTCAACCCGTGGACTCGCTTCGATGAGCCGCTTCACCAATCCGAAGTAACTACTTGGGATTGGATCAGCGGGCTATAGCCGGACTATCAAGTCCTTCACGTGTCGTTCCCCGCTTGGGCTCGGAAGTATTGGGCGGCGTCAACACTGCTCCTCGATAGATCAACAAACATGCCTGGAGAACTCCATAACCGTGTCATCCCAAGATACTTCTGCCCTTCGAAGATCCTCTGTAAGAGAAAAGTCTTACCAAATGCTATCTGTCGTGCCTGCTTGATTTCTTCACAGGCGCTGCCTGACTCGCTTCGCACATCCTGGGCAGCCTTAATTGCCTCAGCAAGCTTGGAAGCTCATTCTGAAGCCTCCTCTTCCAATGCCTCGCATTTGCGAATGGCATCGTTAAGTTCAACTTCGACTTCGAACACCCGAGCCTGGTGCTTCTTGCACGCGGCCTTTTCGGCCTCTAGTTCGGCAACCGCTTTGTTAGCGGTCGCCTGGCTCGCCTCGGCCTCCTTCTTGGCCGTCGCGAGCTTTCACTTGTAGGCCTCGAGCTCAATGGCGCCAACTGTGTAACATAGAACATCATAAAGGAGTTTATACCCATACTCAATTAACATTATTAGTCTTCTTGAGATTTTAATCCGCATACCTTGCATTTCATCTAAACGCTGGTTGACGCGGTCGAGGTCCGTGTTGGCCAGCACAAGCTTCCGGTTTAGTTCGGCAACCTCTGCATCTCGTGCAGTTGCCGAAACTAGTGAGGCCTGTTCAAATAACATAAATCACAACAATTCAACTCTACAAGCATGCTATACTATGGATACTTCGTCCGATTCTGTTCAGAATCACAAAAAGCATCAGGGGCTACTGGCTATATATGTGTATTTAAAACAAACAAAGTTCTATAAAGAACATTACATTGCTTACCTCAAAGCCCTTTAACAGGTTGTAGAAGGCTTCATTTAGTTCACCCTTGACGGAATGAATCTTCTTCGTCACCGCACCCATCACGACGCGGTGCTCCTCCATGATGGAAGCACTTTGCAGTGCTCCCTCCATAGAATCCGGCGCCTCCAGATTGACTCCGGGCGTCGTCGTATCCACCCCCGCCTAGGGGGTATGGTCTTCGGACCCCGGAGCCGCACTAGGCTCCGGGTCAATGTTTGGGAGGGCCCCAGATTGTTTGGGCCCCCCATCTTGAGTCTCTAGGGGGGTTGTTTCCCCATGGTCAGCGGCGGCCGAGGTATTACCCTCGGTCGCCCCATCACCTGCCCCGCCCTCATCTCCTTGAGCGGAGGACACCCGCTGAGAGGACACTTTGGTGTCCCCGCCGATCATGGGCGCAGGAGCTCGGACCGGCGGGTCACCCTCCGTCTCTACAGGCGCTAGAGAGTTCCCCTCCGATAAGGAAGCATCGTGGTGTCCTTCGGGAGGGTTATAGGTCAGTAGGTGATAAATATTAAGTAAGCATAAAAAATGCTAAACAAACAAAGGTGCAGCAATTAATCCGGACAAACTTACGTTTCGGGCATGGGTTTCTCCCTAGGCTTCACCATGAAGCTATGATCAGATGATGAATCTGAACTAGCAGCGAGGTTCAGCTTCCTCCAGGGTGCGGCCATGCCCGCGTCAGCAGCGCCCCCCCTTCGTCCCCCTACCTGGCGTAGGGAGTTCTTCTTCTTCTTCTTCTTTGTCTTCCTCGTCATCCTCCTCCTCTTCGGAGGAGAGGATGTTGATTTTCTCGGACTTCTCATCCGTAGGGCAGGGGCTGTCTCCGACCCCCTTGCCCTTCTTCTTCGGCTTCTTGACCGGCGCCTTGTACGGCGCTAGGACCAGCATCGCCGTCAGTCGAGGCGATTCTGGGTCTTCGAGCAAAGGCGCCGGACACTTGATCCGGGTCGCCTTCTTCGTCCAGCCCTGTATATCACGCAAAAACTCCAATTCCTGTTATGATTGAATAAGAAAGGGGATATATGTTCGGCGAAATTTTATGTTACCTCTAGGGCGGAGACCGCAGTGCTATAGCCCGCGTCCTCGGTTTCTTCCGGCCACTCCTTCAGTCTCTTGAAGAGATGCTTCCATCTCACTTTGTGCGTAAAGCCAAAGAGATGCTTCAGAGGCTTATCTCCTGCCAGATCGAACTCCCATAGGGAGGAGTCCCTGCAAGGAAGGACAAGCCGGGCCAGCATTACCTAGACCACGGACGAGAGCTGGTGGCCCTCGGAAATCACGCCGAACACACGGCTCTGGAGTGTCGTCACTTCAACTTGAGACCCCCAGTCCAGACCCTTTTTGGTCCAGGAGGTCAACCTCTCCGAGGGTCCAGATCTGAAAGTAGCTTCCGCCGCCCGTTTGGCGTCGCGGGGTACGATGATATAAAACCACTCCTAGTGCCAGACCTTGTTCGTCTCTATGAACGACCCTTTTGGCCAAGTCACATTTGGGAGCTTTCTAATCATAGCACCCTCACACTCCGCGTGCTGCCCATCCACCACCTTCGGCTTCATGTTGAAGGTTTTAAGCCATAGGCCGGAGTGTTGAGGGATGCGGAGGAAAGCTTCATACACCACTATGAAAGCGGAGATGTGAAGGATTGAGTTCGGGGCTAGATCGTGGAAATCTAGTCCGTAGAAGAATAGCAAACCCCGAACAAAGGGATGGAGCGGAAACCCTAGCCCCCTAACAAAGTGCGAAGTGAACACTACTCTCTCGCCCGCCTCTGGGACAGGGATCACCTGGTCCTTAGCGGGGACTCGGTGCGCGATATCGGCGGCGAAATAGAGATCCTCCATGGTTTTGTCAATGACCGTGGAGGCCTCCCACTTGCCTCTGGCACCGGATCCAGCCATTGCTGGGGAAGGGAGTAGTGGTGGAGCAACAGAAAGCGGTGGGCGCAAGAGATGAGGATGCTGGGGCTGGGGCAGTAGGAGAGCTCGAGCTTGAGGTAAGCATGGGGCTGATGAAAGGGATTGGTATCCTTTTATAATGTTGTGAATACAGAACGTCCCCCCACTATAGCCATAAACCTCGCAAGTTCCCAAAGCGGTCGTGTGTAATGCGCGGCGTGGATGCTCGCGTCACATTGATAAGGATCCCATAATAAGTGGGCATGATCTCTATTCTGATAAGACGTGTCAATGAGGATATACCTCGAAACGCAAAACTAAGACTAGATAAAACGGTTCAATATGTTAGTGGGATGGACGCAACGCTTCACCAAAAAGTTGTCAGTAAAGACACACTATTCATTTTCTTTTAAGAGCCTTGCCTTCGAGGCTAAGGGTTGTACTAACCTTGCAGAGCCGAACACAATACACCTTTTCACAGAAGATATATTCGGAAGAAAGAACCCGCCTTACAATGCCGAAGACAATACAGACGTCGAACTTATCGTCATCGAAGACAGGTTCAGGGGCAACTGAGGGAGTCCTGGATCGAGGGGTCCTCGGGTGGCTAGATACTTGGCCGGACTAGTGGGCCGCGAAGATCATAGTCGAAGATCGTTTCTCATATCCGGATAGGACTCCCATATTCGTATAATGTCAAGTTTTAGGTTCGAGTGTAATCTTTCCTTCCTCTGCAAGATGGTTATGTACAAACCCTAGGCCCCTCCGGTGTGTATATAAACTGGAGGGTTTAGTCTGTAGAGGCTAATAGAGAATCACAAATCTTCATACGCTAGACTTTAGGGTTTAGCCAATACGATCTCGAGGTAGATCAAATCTTGTATTCATATTCATCCATATTAATATAGCAGGAAGTATGGTATTACCTCGATCGAGAGGGCCTGAACCTGGGTAAACATCGTGTCCCCAGCCTCTTGTTACCATCAATCCTTAGACGCATAGTTCGGGACCCCCTACCCGAGATCCACCGGTTTTGACACCGACATTAGGCAGCATCATATTCTCATGAACATCAGAATCATTACCAAGAAACGAAAGTACTTGGTAATTTAATTTGTGTGCGCGAGCTATAGTAATTGGTCCTGTATATGTATCAGTTGGGGCTGTGGGTGTAACTTTGTTAGTGATGTCCTCATCATCCTCCCCTTCTTAAATTGAAGTCGTCCTCGACGGAAGCTCATCTTCCTCACCCAAGTAAGGCTTCAAATATGTAATGTTAAATGTGGGACTAACCCCAAAATCTGTAGGCAGCTCAAGTTTATATGCATTATCATTTATTTTCTATAACACCTTAAAAGGACCATCATCACGTGGCATTAGCTTTGACTTGCACAAATTTGGAAACCTATCCTTACGCAAATGTAACCAAACAAGATGTCCAGGTGCAAAGACAACACACTTTCTACCCTTATCTCCAACAAGTTTATATTTAGCATTCAAGCGCTCAAAACTTTCCTTAGTTAACTCATGCATTTTTAAGATCAATTCAGCATGTTGTTTAGCGTCAAAATTAACCTTCTCCGAAGATGGAAGAGCCAACTAATCAATATGTGCACGAGGTAGGAAACCATAGACAATTTCAAAATGGCACATCTTAGTAGTGGAATGCAACGAACGATTATAAGCAAATACGATATGAGGCAAGCATTCTTACCACATTTTCTTGTTATTCTTCAAAACAGCCCTAAGCATAGTAGACAAAGTTCTATTGACTACTTCAGTTTGTCCATCAGTTTGGGGGTGACAAGTAGTACTAAAAAGCAGTTTAGTCCCCAACTTAGCCCATAAACATCTCCAAAAGTGGCTAAGAAATTTAGTATCACGATCCAAAACAATTGTATTTGGCACACCATGCAAGTGAATAATTTCACGAACAGAACAAACCAGCAACATTAGCAGCATCATTCCTTTTATGACATGGTATAAAGTGTGCCATTTTCGAGAACCTATCCACGACAACAAAAATGCTATCCCTCCTCTTCTTTGTTCGAGGTAAACCCAAAACAAAGTCCATAGATATATCATCCCAAGGAACACTAGGGACATGCAAAGGCATACATAAACCATGAGGGTTTAGTCATGACTTAGCTTTTTGACATGTAGTGCAGCGAGCAACAAAATGCTCAATATCCCGTCTCATCTTTGGCCAAAAGAAATGTGTAGCAAGTACGTCCTCCGTCTTCTTCACGCCAAAGTGTCCCATTAATTCTCCTCCATGTGCCTCCTGCAACAACAAAAGATGAACAGAGCTAGCTGGAATGCATAGCTTGTTGGCACGAAACACAAATCCATCATTAACGACGAACTTGTTCCATGTTCTCCCTTCTTTACAATTCTGCAATACATCTTTAAATTCAGCATCATGCACATATTGATCTTTGATGGTCCCCAAACCAAATATTTTAAAGTCAAGTTGTGAAAGCATAGTATAACGACGAGAGAATGTATCAGCAATAACATTTTATTTTCCTTTCTTATGTTTAATAACATAGGGGGAAGTCTATGAATTCAACCCATTTAGCATGTCTATGGTTCAGTTTCGCTTGACTTTTAATGTGCTTCAAAGATTCATGATCAGAATGTATAACAAATTCTTTGGGCCATAAATAATGTTGCCATGTTTCCTAAGTCCGAACAAGAGCATATAATTCCTTATCATAAGTAGAATAATTCAGACTAGTCCCACTCAATTTTTCAGAAAAGTATGCAACAGGTTCACCATCTTGTAATAACACACCTCCTAACCCAATTCCACTAGCATCACATTCAAGCTCAAAAGTCTTATTAAAATCAAGAAGTTGGAGTAAAGGAGAATGTGTCAACTTATCTTTCAATACGATGAATGCTTCTTCTTGTGCAGTACCCCAAACAAAAGGCACATCCTTCTTTGTAAGCTCATTCAGAGGTACAACAATGGTGCTGAAATCTCTCACAAAACGCCTATAGAATCCAACGAGGCCAATGAAACTCCTCACATGTGTGACCGTTTTGGGCTGCGGCCAACTCTCAATAGCTTCAATCTTGGCTTTATCAACCTCAATTCCCTATGGAGTAACAGCATTGCCAAGAAAAGATACTCGGTCGGTGCAAAAGGTGCACTTTCCAACATTACCAAAGAAACGTGCATCACGTAGAGCAATAAAAACAACACATAAATGTTCCAAATGTTCCTCCAAAGATCTTCTATAAATCAATATATCATCAAAGTAAACTACCACAAATCGTCCAATGAAAGCACGTAAAACTTCATTCATTAATCTCATGAAATGTGGGGACCCCGACTTAGAAGTCGAGATCACCGAATGCACGTGTACAGTGATCCCAGAGATCAATGCTCACTGAACACACAGATGCTGAAATAACAAGAGTCTTACATCCATACAAATAGTCTTACACGAATTAAGGCCATTATGGCCAAGTCTTACATAGATAGAGCCTCACGGGCTGAATGGGAAATAACTCAAATAGCGGAAGTCTTCGGTAAACGGGTAGAATCCATGCCATCTGCCTTAACCCTACAGGCATTCTGACTGGGATAGCGTCCTAGTTCGCATGATCGTCTCCAAAGAACTCTTCCTCATATTCCTGTTCTTCCATGCCTGGCCAATTAAATAACCAGTGGCAAGCCAATGAGTACTTTGAATGTACTCGCAAGCAACCCATGATGTGGTAACAATGCAATGGAACAATAATGAACAATCTAGCAGAAAGCTAGAACAATATGCTATCATCAAGTTTATGCATCAATAACCTCGCGTAACCTCGAGAACATGTTGCTGACATCAACATGAATATGATTCAGCTCATCGAGTCAAGTCACCATCCTTGACTTGTCACACACATTCCAACACTGAGGAAGTAAAATTCTGGACATAGTTTAAGTAGCACCACCCAACTGTCCATGACCGTGGACACGGCTATTCGAATAGTTTTACACTCTGCAGAGGTTGCGCACTTTACCCACAAGATCCGGGGAACTTCCGTGTCATCCACGACCCGCGGTACCTCAAGTACCCGGGGTAAGCACCCGGTCATTACCTTTCCTTAGACGACACTAACATAGAGTCCACTCGTTGGCACATGGCCCTCAGGTACAAACAATAGATCACGGGACTTGCCCTAATTTCAATGTTCACGCGTACCCGAAGGGACCAACGGTGTGTCCGGTGCCTTGTGAAAACAGTCATGGTCGTCTATCCAAGCACGACCCCGTCCCGGGAAAGACCTCAAGTCTTCCCGTCACTAGTAATGCGGGCACCATGCTAGTATCGACCTAAGTAATCAATAAAGCCCCGTCCCATAAGGGGTAGTGTGGTTGCACATGTTTGGTTGGGACGGTAGTCACACATAAATCTAATCCATCATTCCACCATGCACAAGATCAACCGGCACATCACTTCTTTCTCAAGTGATGACCTAACACTTCATCACCCTCGGGCATTAGGGGCACCCGATGGGTTCATGCAAAGATTTCAACTACGAGGGTTCATATCACACATGCATCATATAAGCATCATGGCCAACTATTTGCATGCCATCTAGCACATAGCAAGATCAACAATAAGGCATGCATTATGTGGTGGTTCATCTAGGTTACCATCGTAACCCTATCATCATGCGTCGGAAACAAACGGGTTCCGAGAACAAGTGTATCATGGTCAAAGGGCTGCTTGCCTGGATTGGCTTGGTCTTCAAAGTCTTCAAATCCTTCTCCTTCTTCTTCCACAGCAACTTCGTCAAATACGGGATCTATACGTCGCATAATAACCACGGGAAAATAAGAATACAAATAAAACAGAAAAATCAAAGTGCTCAGAAAAATGTCAACTCATTTTTGTAAAATACTAGAGGGATTTCTAAGATGGGGAAAAATCTTAGTTGGAGTTTTGGAGTTACAGAATGGACTAGATTGATTTTTGAACAGGAGTATTACTGCCCAAATTTGAATTTAAATTTGAACAGTACAACAAAGTTTCATGGATTTGAGTGAAAGTAGTACCATTAAATAGGTTGGAATATTACAAGATTTTAGGAGTTGGAATTATTTAATTTGGATCAATATTCTTTTCTGTAGAAATGTTTAAAGCATTTACAGAAAAGAAAAATGAAAAAGGGGTCCTGTGCACTGGGCCAGAGAAGGCCACAGTGCACGGCCCAGACGGACTGGCCCAGCCGCACGGAGCCAGCGCGCGCGCACGTCAGGTTTTCAAACCTGACGGGCGGGGCCCGTGGGTCAGCGGCACAGAGGAGGGGGAGAGAGGTGGGGGGATGACAGGCGGGGCCCGCCTGTCATCTCTAACCCCGCGGCCACGGCGACAGCGAGCTCACCGGCGAGGATTCCGGCCACGGCGACGGCAACGGAGGCCAGGGACGTGACCAGCGTCGTGTTGCAGTTGCAGTGGTGGTGGTGCGGCACGGCGGGAAGGTCTGGTTCGCCGGCGACGAGGTGGGGCGGCGGAAGCTCGTCGGAGGGTGGTGGTCGAGGTCGTTTCCGACTGCCACAGAGAGGGGAAACGAGGGGAAAAGAGTCAGTGAGGTGCGGCGGTTTCCGAAACGAGTGGAAGGAGAGGCAGGGGAGGCCCGTACCTCGAGATCGCCGGCGGCCCGACGCGGCGGAGCTCTGGTCGATCCCGAGCACTGGGACCTCCTGGGGTCGAGCTGGTGATGCAGGAGTGATGCTGGGGAGGAGGAGGTGCTGCTGGTGCTGTTGGAATGGCTCGGGAGGTCCTATTTATAGGGGCTCGGCGGGGACCCGTGGTCCAGTGCGCCGGCGAGCTCCGGCTCGACGCTACAGCGCACGGGAGGCGACGGGGATGAGTCCGTGGAGTTCCTGGACGACCTCCACGCCCAGTAGAGGTGAGAGGAGGAGCGGGGGAGCTTCAGGGGTGCGCGCGCGTGTGAAGCAGAAGAATGGCCGAAGCGGGCGGCCGGTGCGCGTGCGACGACGTTCACTCGAGGGCGCAGGAGGAGGGGGGACAGCGCCGGGGAGGTCGCGGACGTCGAGGCGCCTCGACTGGCGCGAGGGGGAGGCTCGAGGTTGTCGGGGATCGGCGATTGGCTGGAGCCACCGTGCGGAGGGCACTGTTCGCGCGCTCCAGAGCATGCGTATTGCTGGCATCAGCGTGCTCTCACCGGTTTGGTCCGATCCAGCGTGTCCAACAGTGTCTAGCACGTTGCAGGATGAGTAAAGAAAGGGCCTGAGGCCTTGGATGCCCTGGGGATGCAGAGAGAGAGGGAGAGGGCTGGTAACATGGTGGAAGCTGGCTGTACAGCAAGGTAAAACAAGGGTTTCATCCTTCAATCATGGAGCTGGGGTGCTGGGGGAGTTACTGGAGGTAGCTGGTAACTCAATGAGCCTGTGGTAAGAAGTTGAGGCCATGGAGAAAAGTGAAAGTGGTCAAAATGGAGGTTTTAGCATTTCTGCAGAAGGTGTTTGATCAGTGTTTGATCAAGTAAATGAAGTCCACTTGACATGGCACTTGACAGGGTTGAAAGACATGAGAAAATAGGGTGGTTCACCAAATTTGGGCTCATTTGAAGAAACTAGCCAATGTAACTTTGGTGAACCCTAGAAATCAGCAGAAACAGTTTCATCTTGATTGAGTCAAGCTAATCATCTCCCCTTGATGCACCACTTGGTGTAGCATCATCATTTGGGGTATTGATCATGCCCACAAAGTTTGAAGCTCGAGATAAAAAGTTGGTAATGTAAAATTGTTCAAATTTGCATTTGAACAGAAAGGGTTTTGAGGTGATCTGATCAAGTTGCTCTATTCAAATTCTTGTGCCATTTGGTCTAGGTGCCTTATTAGGCCATTCTAGCATGTGCACCAAGTTTGAGAGCATTTGGACAAGTTTGGCAATGTAAAGTTGCTCAAACTTCAAATATGGACAAAATGGTTATGAAGGGGTTTGAGGAGGTTTTCTTGCTTCCCAAGGCATGGGACTTGGCAAGATCATCAAATATGTTATATATGACATGATAGAATTTCCCTGGAATTTTTGGAGAAAAATTCCTTTGTAAATATTTCAAAAGCTTGAAATATCCAGAAAGGGTTTTAGAGGGTTTAGCCCATTATTTTGAACATGACCAAGTGTTGAAACTCTTATATATGGACAACATATGTCCTATGAGTCTCTCTGAATTTTGGCAAATATTTTTGAAACAGTTAAATAATTTTCCCCTATTAAAGACCATTTCTGGCCTTAAGAAAAAGCTTTTAAATAAAATAGGAAAATAACTTTTAAAATTATACCTTTGTGGTTTCTAGGAGTCCTATGACTACTAGGTTTCAAATAAACCTTTTGAAATAATTTTCTCACCCTAAATCAAGTACTTGCAGTGCAAATCTCAATTCAGGGGTTTTTGGAAAACTAATTTTATGAAATACTTTTTGGCCAAATTAATTTTGTAAGAAAATACTATATTGTCTTATAACACTTGGCATGATCATTGAGCAGAAGTTTTGGGTGTGGAGATGAAATCTACAAGAGGTCATAGTTGACTTAATGAGCACATGAAAAAGCAAATGAAGAAAACTCAATTCCAAATAAAAGCCAAATGATGCTAAATTTTTTTTTGCTGGTCCAAATTTTCATGCTTCAAAGTTACAAACAACATGTTACAAAATGCAGGGTGTGACAGACCTACCCCCCTTACAAGAATCTCGTCCCCGAGATTCCTAAACTAGGGCTTAAAAGAGGTCGGGAAACTCAGATCTAAGATAGTCTTCTCGTTCCCAGGTTGCTTCTGCTTCGGTGTGGTTGCTCCACTGGACCTTGAAGTACTTGATGGTACGGCTCCGCGTACGTCGTTCTGCTTCATCCAGAATACGAATGGGCTTCTCGCAGTAGGTCAAATCAGGCTGCAGATCAATGGCTTGGTGATCCACATCCTTGTAGAGATTGGGCTTGTCTGGAACGTGGAGACATTTCCGGAGTTGTGACACATGGAATACATTGTGCACATCGGATAGCTCAGGTGGTAGTTCCAACTGATAAGCCACTTCTCCTCGTCGGTCGGTGATCTTGAAAGGGCCAATGAACCTTGGCGCGAGCTTCCCCTTGACGTGGAAACGCTTGGTTCCCTTCAGAGGAGTTACCCGCAGGTACACATGATCTCCGACATGGAAACTCATGTCTCGGCGTTGAGTGTCAGCATAACTCTTCTGCCTTGACTTGGCTGCCTTTAATCGCTCTCTGACTAGTTGGACTTGCTCTTCTGCTGCGCGGAGAATATCTGGTCCAAAGACTAGTCCTTCTCCAGTCTCTGACCAATTGAGGGGTGTGCGGCATCTGCGTCCGTACAACACCTCAAATGGTGCCATCTGAAGGCTTGACTGGTAACTGTTGTTATAGGAGAACTCGGCAAAAGGGAGACAGTCTTCCCACTTGGCTCCATACGCCAGGACACAGGCTCGGAGCATGTCTTCGAGAATCTGATTGACTCGCTCAGTTAGACCTCCGTTCTGTGGGTGGAAAGCTGTGCTGAAAGACAATTTGGTTCCCAGGGCTTCTTGGAATCTCTTCCAGAACCTAGAAGTGAACTGGGTGCCTCGATCTGACACAATCTCCTTGGGAACACCGTGAAGACTTACGATTCGGTCGATGTAGAGAGCTGCCAGCCGGTTGCCATCATAAGTGGTCTTGACAGGAATGAAATGAGCCACCTTGGTCAAATGATCGACTATGACCCAGATAGAGTCATGTCCTTTATTCGACCTTGGTAGTCCAGTGATGAAGTCCATTCCGACTTTATCCCACTTCCACTCAGGAACCTTGAGTGGTTGAAGCAATCCAGCAGGTCGCTGATATTCAGCCTTGACCCTTTGGCACACATCACACTTTGCAACATAGGTTGCAATCTCTCTCTTCATCCCGTGCCACCAGAATCGGGCCTTCAAATCTTGGTACATCTTGGTTCCTCCGGGGTGGATGGAATACGGAGTGTCGTGGGCTTCTTGCAGAATCAGCGTCTTCAACTCGGTGTTGTTTGGTACGCAGAGACGACCTTTGTACCAAACAATCCCGTGCTCGTCTTCAGAGAATCCTGGGGCCTTGCCCAGCTTCATCTTCCTCTTGATACCTTCAATGCTTGCGTGTCCATCTTGAGCCTTCTTGACATCGTCCAGCAGGGTCGGTCTGACTTCCAAATGATCCAGAAATCCGGGGGTGACCAATTCCAAACTCAATTGTTCGATCTCCTTAAACAAGGCAGGCTGCCTCTCTTGAATAATGACATTCAAAGAGCAAGCCTTCCTGCTTAAGGCATCGGCCACCACGTTAGCCTTCCCAGGGTGATACTGAACACTGAGGTCATAAGCTTTGATGAGTTCCAACCATCTCTGCTGCCTCTTGTTCAACTCTTTTTGGGTGAAAATATACTTCAGACTCTTGTGGTCTGTGTAAATCTCACACCGTTTCCCTAGGAGGTAATGCCGCCATGTCTTCAAGGCATGAACTACTGCCGCTAGCTCAAGATCGTGAGTAGCGTAGTTCTCCTCATGGGGTCGTAGCTGCCTGGAGAGGTATGCTATGACGCGGCCTTCTTGCATCAGAACGCTTCCCAATCCGGTTCGAGAGGCATCACAATATATCACGAACTCCTTGTGAATATCAGGTGTTGCCAGAACTGGGGCGGTGGTCAATCTCTTCTTGAGCTCTTGGAAGCTCTCTTCGCATTTTGGCGTCCACTCGAACTTCTTGTCCTTTTTGAGGAGCTGAGTCATTGGTCGTGCAATGCTTAGAGAATCCTTCCACGAACTTGCGGTAATAGCCCGCTAATCCGAGGAAGCTTCTGGCTTCCTTGACGGTCGTTGGAGATTGCCATTGGGTCACAGCTTCGATTTTTGCAGGATCAACAGATAATCCTTCCTCGGTCAAGACATGACCTAAGAATCCAACTTTATGCAGCCAGAACTCACACTTGCTGAATTTGGCATACAGTTGGTGCTCACGAAGCTTGTCTAGGACCATCCTCAGATGTTGCTCATGCTCTTCCTCCGACTTCGAGAACACAAGAATGTCGTCAATGAAGACAACCACAAACTTGTCCAAATATTCCATGAAGACTTTATTCATGAGATACATGAAGTAAGCTGGGGCATTGGTTAACCCAAAAGACATGACCGTGCACTCGTACAGGCCATATCTGGTTACGAATGCCGTCTTCGGAATAACTTGGGGTCTGATCTTCAGCTGGTAATACCCAGATCTGAGGTCGATCTTGGAGAATACCTTGGCTCCGCTGAGCTGATCAAACAGATCTTCGATCTTGGGAAGTGGGTACTTGTTCTTGATTGTAACTTCATTGAGGGAACGATAGTCAATGCATAAGCGGATGGTACCGTCCCTCTTTGCCACAAACAGAACAGGAGATCCCCAAGGGGAGGCACTCGGGCGGATAAATCCCTTCCTTAGCTGCTCTTCTAGCCGCTTCTTCAACTCGGCTAATTCTTCCGTCCCCATTCTATAAGGCTTCTTATAGATGGGTCCTGCTCCGGGCACGAGCTCGATGATGAACTCAATGTCACGGTCAGGGGGCATTCCCGGTAGTTCATCCGGAAAGACATCAGGATACTCACATACCACCGGTACTTGATCTAGCCAAACTTCAGACAGACAGTTGACTTTAGCGGCTTGAGCGGAAGAGGAGTTGGGGGCAAACTTGACTTCTACTCCTTGGTCATTGGTCACAGTGACTGTCCGATTGGCACAGTCTAACAAGCCTTGGTGCTTACTGAGCCAATTCATCCCTAAGATCACATCCAAGCCTTGCGATCTCAGGATGATAAGGCCTGCTAGGAAGTCTACACCGTTAATGGTAATACCGACTCCTTTACAGCCTATCTTGGCTCTCATCTCGGCTCCGGGGGTTTGTACCACCATAGGGTTATTCAGGGGTGTAGGGGTCATGCCACTTTTTAATGCAAATCTTTGAGTGACAAATGAATGCGTTGCTCCAGAATCAAACAAGACAGTTGCAGGTGCTCAGTTGACAAGGAACGTACCCAGCATGACGTCCGGGTCTTCCTGGGCTTCTTCAGCAGTGACGTGATTCACACGCCCCTTCCCATAGTTCGGTGGATTACGAGGAGCTGGGTTCCTTGGTGGCATTCCACGGCCTTGTCCCTGGTTCTGCGCATTGGGGCGCGGGGCATCAGGCTTCTTGTTGGGGCATACCCTGGAGATGTGTCCAGGCTGACCACATCCAAAGCAAGTGACTTGGTTTGGAGTGTTGATCTTGTTGCCACCATTGGTATTGGGGTTGAAGGCTGGCCTGGGGTTGGCATACTGCTGAGGCTGAGGATTGGCACGAGGTGCAGGAGCTCTTGGCTGCTGATAGGTTGGCTTGGCCGGGGCTGACTGCCACGGACGAGGCTTCTGGTTGCTGGAACTTCCCTTACTGACCAACTTGCGCTTGCGAGTGTCTTCCAAAGCACGCCGCTTGTCTTCAAGCATAAGTGCCTTGTTCACCAGGTCAGGGAAAGACGGGCAGTCGCACACGACAAGCGAGTATTGCAGAGTCTGATTAAGGCCTTCCATGAAGCGCTCCCTTTTGGCAGCATCAGTGCTGACATCTTCAGGGGCATACCTTGACAGAATGCTGAACTTCTGCATGTACTCCTTGACAGTGCCACTTCCTTGCTTCAGGGCTCGGAACTCGCGCTTTTTGATAGCCATGATTCCGGAAGGAATGTGGGCCTTGCGGAATTCTGCCTTGAAGTTCACCCAAGTGATGTCTTGTTCCGCATGCATGACCTTGAATCCATCCCACCAAGCTCTTGCGGTTCCCCCGAGGCAGTGGGCTGCATAAGCCACCTTCTCGCGATCTTCGGTGCATCCGACTAGTTCCAGGATTTCCTCAATGGAACGGACCCAGTCATCTGCATCCAGGGGTTCAGCAGTCTCGATGAAGGTTGGCGGTGCATGCTTCTTGAACTCTGCCAACGTGGAACGTCCATTGCCATTCCCCGCCGGCTGGCGGTTGTTGGCGACAGCTTGAGCAATCAGCTGAAGAGCTGCAGTGTGGGCTTGGCATTCCTCTCGGAAAGCTTGGAGAAGCTGAGCCATGTCCATGCTTGGAGGAGGTGGTGGTGAAGCTTGGTCGTTGGTTTGGTCGTGGCCTGCCTCTGGCTGAGAGGATGCTCCGGCTTCGGGCTGCTGGGTAGAGGTACCAGTACGAGTTACAACAGGCATCCTGTTGGAGCGGTAAAAGGTCTCATGACTCGGAAGAGGGAAAGCAAGATAGATGGGTGCCTAGTAAGGGGGTGGGTGTGACACTAAATCAAATCATGCAAGGGCCGTAAGGCCAAAACACATTCATAAAAATCCAAATGGGTGATGCAGTCGTTTACACATTCCCGAAGGAAGAATACGACATACATCCAGACACAACAAAAGCAAACACTAGATGGTTTCATATGAACCATACAAGGACTCGACTGCGCATAGGGGTTACACGACCTATCCTACCGTAGGGGGTTACAACTGGCATATCCGAGTAGCGAATAATGCCTAAGCGGCGGAATGCTCGGTCGCGTATTCTAGCTCTTCTAGGTCTTCCTCCTTGTCTTCATCTGTCTGGGCTCCCTTGTCGCTGGAGGGAGTGGGGGAGTGGAGGAGTTGGATACGGCGGTTCTTCGACGGTGGTGCAGGGAAAAGCTTGCGATATTCCCTTGCCGTCATCCGGCGTCGCCGAGGTGGTTCTTCACCCTTGGAAGACACATCCTCGGAGGGCCTTCCGCCTCGATATGCGATAGTGGATTGTCCAGAAGGGGCTCCTTCCTTCTTGATCCTGTTTGCCTTCTCTTGAGCTCGACGAAGAAGTGCCTTGGTCTCGTAAAGTTCTTCTCGAAGCTTCATTGATTCCGAGGCCAAGTCTTGTGCCAAGCTGTCGGCACATAGACTGAAGTAGGTCTGGAACCGAAGCGAGAGTCCTTCCTTCAGTGGAGGGGCTAGTGCACTGCTTTCTTCGTCACCTTCCTTCCGGTAAGGTAAGAAGCGAGTTGCCATCTTGGCTGCCATCTCCGGAAGAAGCTCACGGAGACGGGTTAGTGCCTTGAGTGCAGCAGCCTCGACAGCGAGTGGTAGTGTTGACATCTGGGGTCCCTCGAAGAACCAACTTGTGGGAGGATCGTTTGCCTTCACGATCACTTCCACATGGTACTCCACCTCAGTATCGCTCACCCAATGCTCAAGGTAGGTGAGGATGGGTGCTCGGTGGAACTGACACTCCTGGAGGCTATCCTCGAGAAGTAGGGGAAACCCCAGTGGTCAGGTGCTCTTCGGGAACAGCGGCCATCTACAAAGGTGGAATAGGAGGGGTTAAATAGCTGATGAAATCTCAGGTTTAGAAAAGAAGAGAGGTTCAGAAGGTTTTTGAAAAGGGGTCTCAACTAACTAACGCCCATGCTAACTAAGGTTTCCTATAGTCAGGATGGCTCTGATACCAGCTCTGTGGGGACCCCGACTTAGAAGTCGAGATCACCGAATGCACGTGTACAGTGATCCTAGAGATCAATGCTCACTGAACACACAGAAGCTGAAATAACAAGAGTCTTATATCCATACAAATAGTCTTACACGAATTAAGGCCATTATGGCCAAGTCTTACATAGATAGAGCCTCACGGGCTGAATGGGAAATAACTCAAATAGCGGAAGTCTTCGGTAAACGGGTAGAACCCATGCCATCTACCTTAACCCTACAAGCATTCTGACTGGGATAGCGTCCTAGTTCGCATGATCATCTCCAAAGAACTCTTCCTCATATTCCTGTTCTTCCATGCCTGGCCAATTAAATAACCAGTGGCAAGCCAATGAGTACTTTGAATGTACTCGCAAGCAACCCATGATGTGGTAACAATGCAATGGAACAATAATGAACAATCTAGCAGAAAGCTAGAACAATATGCTATCATCAAGTTTATGCATCAATAACCTCGCGTAACCTCGAGAACAGGTTACCGACATCAACATGAATATGATTCAGCTCATCGAGTCAAGTCACCATCCTTGACTTGTCACACACATTCCAACACTGAGGAAGTAAAATTCTGGACATAGTTTAAGTAGCACCACCCAACTGTCCATGACCGTGGACACGGCTATTCGAATAGTTTTACACTCTGCAGAGGTTGCGCACTTTACCCACAAGATCCGGGGAACTTCCGTGTCATCCACGACCCGCGGTACCTCAAGTACCCGGGGTAAGCACCCGGTCATTACCTTTCCTTAGACGACACTAACATAGAGTCCACTCGTTGGCACACGACCCTCGGGTACAAACAATAGATCACGGTACTTGCCCTAATTTCAATGTTCACGCGTACCCCAAGGGACCAACGGTGTGTCCGGTGCCCTGTGAAAACAGTCATGGTCGTCTATCCAAGCACGACCCCGTCCTGGGAAAGACCTCAAGTCTTCCCGTCACTAGTAATGCGGGCACCATGCTAGTATCGACCTAAGTAATCAATAAAGCCCCGTCCCATAAGGGGTAGTGTGGTTGCACATGTTTGGTTGGGACGGTAGTCACACATAAATCTAATCCATCATTCCACCATGCACAAGATCTACCGGCACATCACTTCTTTCTCAAGTGATGAGCTAACACTTCATCACCCTCGGGCATTAGGGGCACCCGATGGGTTCATGCAAAGATTTCAACTACGAGGGTTCATATCACACATGCATCATATAAGCATCATGACCAACTATTTGCATGCCATCTAGCACATAGCAAGATCAACAATAAGGCATGCATTATGTGGTGGTTCATCTAGGTTACCATCGTAACCCTATCATCATGCGTCGGAAACAAACGGGTTCCGAGAACAAGTGTATCATGGTCAAAGGGCTGCTTGCCTGGATTGGCTTGGTCTTCAAAGTCTTCAAATCCTTCTCCTTCTTCTTCCACAGCAACTTCGTCAAATACGGGATCTATACGTCGCATAATAACCACGGGAAAATAAGAATACAAATAAAACAGAAAAATCAAAGTGCTCAGAAAAATGTCAACTCATTTTTGTAAAATACTAGAGGGATTTCTAAGATGGGAAAAAAATCTTAGTTGGAGTTTTGGAGTTACAGAATGGAATAGATTGATTTTTGAACAGGAGTATTACTGCCCAAATTTGAATTTAAATTTGAACAGTACAGCAAAGTTTCATGGATTTGAGTGAAAGTAGTACCATTAAATAGGTTGGAATATTACAAGATTTTAGGAGTTGGAATTATTTAATTTGGATCAATATTCTTTTCTGTAGAAATGTTTAAAGCATTTACAGAAAAGAAAAATGAAAAAGGGGTCCTGTGCACTGGGCCAGAGAAGGCCACAGTGCACGGCCCAGACGGACTGGCGCAGCCGCACGGAGCTAGCGCGCGCGCACGTCAGGTTTTCAAACCTGACGGGCGGGGCCCGTGGGTCAGCGGCACAGAGGAGAGGGAGAGAGGTGGGGGGATGAGAGGCGGGGCCCGCCTGTCATCTCTAACCCCGCGGCCACGGCGACGACGAGCTCACCGGCGAGGATTCCGGCCACGGCGACGGCAACGGAGGCCAGGGACGTGACCAGCGTCGTGTTGTGGTTGCAGTGGTGGTGGTGCGGCACGGCGGGAAGGTCTGGTTCGCCGGCGACGAGGTGGGGCGGCGGAAGCTCGTCGGAGGGTGGTGGTCGAGGTCGTTTCCGACTGCCACAGAGAGGGGAAACGAGGGGGAAAGAGTCAGTGAGGTGCGGCGGTTTCCGAAACGAGTGGAAGGAGAGGCAGGGGAGGCCCGTACCTCGAGATCGCCGGCGGCCCGACGCGGCGGAGCTCCGGTCGATCCCGAGCACTGGGACCTCCTGGGGTCGAGCTGGTGATGCAGGAGTGATGCTGGGGAGGAGGAGGTGCTGCTGGTGCTGTTGGAATGGCTCGGGAGGTCCTATTTATAGGGGCTCGGCGGGGACCCGTGGTCCAGTGCGCCCGCAAGCTCCGGCTCGACGCTACAGCGCACGGGAGGCGACGTGGATGAGTCCGTGGAGTTCCCGGACGACCTCCACGCCCAGTAGAGGTGAGAGGAGGAGCGGGGGAGCGTCAGGGGTGCGCGCGCATGTGAAGCAGAAGAATGGCCGAAGCGGGCGGCCGGTGCGCGTGCGACGACGTTCACTGGAGGGCGCAGGAGGAGGGCGGACAGCGCGGGGAGGTCGCGGACGTCGAGGCGCCTCGAATGGCGCGAGGGGGAGGCTCGAGGTTGTCGGGGATCGGCGATTGGCTGGAGCCACCGTGCGGAGGGCACTGTTCGCGCGCTCCAGAGCATGCGTATTGCTGGCATCAGCGTGCTCTCGCCGGTTTGGTCCGATCCAGCGTGTCCAACAGTGTCTAGCACGTTGCAGGAGGAGTAAAGAAAGGGCCTGAGGCCTTGGATGCCCTGGGGATGCAGAGAGAGAGGGAGAGGGCTGGTAACATGGTGGAAGCTGGCTGTACAGCAAGGTAAAACAAGGGTTTCATCCTTCAATCATGGAGCTGGGGTGCTGGGGGAGTTACTGGAGGTAGCTGGTAACTCAATGAGCCTGTGGTAAGAAGTTGAGGCCATGGAGAAAAGTGAAAGTGGTCAAAATGGAGGTTTTAGCATTTCTGCAGAAGGTGTTTGATCAGTGTTTGATCAAGTAAATGAAGTCCACTTGACATGGCACTTGACAGGGTTGAAAGACATGAGAAAATAGGGTGCTTCACCAAATTTGGGCTCATTTGAAGAAACTAGCCAATGTAACTTTGGTGAACCCTAGAAATCAACAGAAACAGTTTCATCTTGATTGAGTCAAGCTAATCATCTCCCCTTGATGCACCACTTGGTGTAGCATCAGCATTTGGGGTATTGATCATGCCCACAAAGTTTGAAGCTCCAGATAAAAAGTTGGTAATGTAAAGTTGTTCAAATTTGCATTTGAACAGAAAGGGTTTTGAGGTGATCTGATCAAGTTGCTCTATTCAAATTCTTGTGCCATTTGGTCTAGGTGCCTTATTAGGCCATTCTAGCATGTGCACCAAGTTTGTGAGTATTTGGACAAGTTTGGCAATGTAAAGTTGCTCAAACTTCAAATATGGACAGAATGGTTATGAAGGGGTTTGAGGAGGTTTTCTTGCTTCCCAAGGCATGGGACTTGGCAAGATCATCAAATATGTTATATATGACATGATAGAATTTCCCTGGAATTTTTGGAGAAAAATTCCTTTGTAAATATTTCAAAAGCTTGAAATATCCAGAAAGGGTTTTAGAGGGTTTAGCCCATTATTTTGAACATGACCAAGTGTTGAAACTCTTATATATGGACAATATATGTCCTATGAGTCTCTCTGAATTTTGGCAAATATTTTTGAAACAGTTAAATAATTTTCCCCTATTAAAGACCATTTCTGGCCTTAAGAAAAAGCTTTTAAATAAAATAGGAAAATAACTTTTAAAATTATACCTTTGTGGTTTCTAGGAGTCCTATGACTACTAGGTCTCAAATAAACCTTTTGAAATAATTTTCTCACCCTAAATCAAGTACTTGCAGTGCAAATCTCAATTCAGGGGTTTTTGGAAAACTAATTTTATAAAATACTTTTTGGCCAAATTAATTTTGTAAGAAAATACTATATTGTCTTATAACACTTGGCATGATCATTGAGCAGAAGTTTTGGGTGTGGAGATGAAATCTACAAGAGGTCATAGTTGACTTAATGAGCACATGAAAAAGCAAATGAAGAAAACTCAATTCCAAATAAAAGCCAAATGATGCTAAAAAAAATTGCTGGTCCAAATTTTCATGCTTCAAAGTTACAAACAACATGTTACAAAATGTAGGGTGTGACATGAAAGTACTAGGTGCACTAGTTAACCCAAAAGGCATGACTAACCACTCATATAATCCAAACTTAGTTTTAAATGTTGTTTACCATTCATCTCCCAATTTTATACGAATTTTATGGTATCCACTATGCAAATCAACTTTGGAGAAAATAGTTGAGCTACTCAAGTCATCAAGCATATCATCTAGCCTAGGAATAGGATGACGATAACGAATAGTAATATTATTAAAGCCTCTACAATCAACACACATACGTGATGTACCATACTTTTTTGGCACTAGAATAATAGGAACAGCGCACGGACTAAGGGATTCGCGTATATAACCTTTGTCGAGTAGCTCTTGTACTTGATGCATAATCTCCTTCGTCTCCTCTGCATTGGTACGGTATGGTGCACGGTTGGGTAGCGATGCACCGGGAATTAAGTCAATCTGATGCTCAATCCCTTGAATAGGTGGTAATCCCAGTGGCACGTCTTGTGGAAAGACGTCCACGAACTCCTGCAAAATGTTAGTGACAGCAGGAGGCAAATAGGAAGGCAAGTCCTCGAATGAAAATAATGCCTCCTTGCACACAAAAGCATAGCAAACAGATTTGCTGAAATCTAGATCATCAATATCAGATTTGGTGGCAAGTAAACATCCACTTTTTAATTTAATTTCAGATGCGATATGTGATGATGGTGTGTTATGAGGCTTCATTTGTTGCTCAAATTCTTTTGCCACAATCTGATTTTCACTGTTTTTGCTCCTATTTCGCTTTATAAGCTCTATTAATATCATCTTTCAAAATGGAATCAGGAGACATAGGAAGCAAAGTAATACGTTTATCCTTATGAACAAGAGTATAATGATTTTTTCTACCATGGTGTATAGAATTTTTATCAAATTGCCATGGTCTACCAAGTAATAAGGAACATGCTTGCATGGGTACCACATCAAAATCAACATAATCAGCACATGTAGAGATACTAAAATGCACACGAATAGTACGTGTTACCTTAACCTTGCCGATGTTGTTGAACCATTGGATGTAGTAAGGATGTGGATGTGGTCTTGTGGTGAGAGATAGCTTCTCCACCATCTCCATGCTAGCCAAGTTGTTGCAGCTCCCTCCATCTATCATGACATGACCAGAACGTTCCTTCACAACTCCCTTTGTATGGAACAAATTATGCCTCTGATTTTGCTCCGCTTGTGTGACCTGCACACTCAAAAAACATTGAGCAACTAAACATTGAGCAACTAAACATTCATACCTGTCAGTGTCTTCAGGGGCCATGTATTGCGTCTCATTTTTAGAATCATCTCCACTGTGTTCTTCACGTGTAATAAGAGGCAAAGTCTCCTCATCACAGTCATTAGCGGACTTATAACCACGTTCCTCAGTAGCAATCATGACACACTGAGATGGGCATTTACTCGCATAGTGACCACATAGTGCAACGATGACAGATAACATCATGTGTTGGCTCTGTGGATGCCATGGATGAAGAAGAGCTCTGCGTAGGACCGGAAGGTGTACTCCTGGCTGATGGTGGTGGTGCCTATTTGCCTTTATCACGGCTAGAAGTGACGGATGAAGTAGGCAGTGGTGCGGCCGGATGTGTCGAAGTAGAGGATGCACGCGGTGTCCATGATGAAGGTCTACCTACAGAAAAATAAGTTCACGCCAAGGCCTGTTGATCCTGCACTTCTCGTTCAGCTTTGCAAGTAAGATGGAATAAACGAGTGATATTATTATACTTTTTATACTCTAGAATTGTCTGAATCTCTCTATTTAAGCCACCCATAAAAGGTGCAAGCATAGCTTCATTATCCTCAACAATACCACATCTAGTTAGGCTAGTTTGTAATTCCTGATAATATTCCTCTACATAATTTTTTCCTTGTCTTAAATGCTGCAATTTTTGAAGTAAATCACATTGATAATATGGTGGAACCCAACGAGTACACATAGCAGTTTTCAAAGCAGCCCAAGTAGTTGGAATATTATTCGGATATAATCTACAATGTTCAGACCACCACACACAAGCAAAACTAGTGAAAACACAAAGAGCAGCAGCAAAACGTCTCTCCTCGGGATATTCTAAACATGTAAAACGTTGTTCGATTTCTAACTCCCAAGTAAATATATATCAGGAAGATATCTACCCTCAAATGGTGGAATATTCAATTTTAGTTTAGGTAGATGGTCATGTTCGCGTACCTGAGGATGTGGTGCAGCCCTACCATTGCGATTATTTGCATGTGGATGACCTGGTTTTTGTGGTGCTTGTAGTTGCACGTAGTTCTGATTTTGATCAACCTCACCCTCGTAATCTCCCGCGTAATCGTCCTCCTCCTCAGCAGCAGCAGTAGGAGCCATAGAAGTATCAATAGCAGGACCAACAGTTTGGCCAGGCTCAAGAGGGACATGGCTCGCTTTGCGGAGGGCTATTTCGTGACGTGAAGGTGGTGGTTGTTGTTGTTGCAGTGGTGCAGCAGGTGGAGGTAGACGCGCAAGCACTGCAGCGAATTTGGCATCCAACTTGGTGTCAATTGACTTCTCAGTGCCATCCATCCTCGCTAGTGCGTCGCCAAAACTGGTCCTGACATCTTTTACCTGTTGACCCATCATTTGCTGAAATTTATCATGCAACTCCTTGTTCATCATCTTCTCCCAGTCGGTCTCGTCGACTTGTGATCCTGCCATGGTTTGCAGCAATAGAAACAAATATGATCCTACAGACTACTAGAAAATGGTGGTGGTGGGGCGTCACGAATCCGTCAAGCAAATCTCAAATTCTTACCAGTTCTTACCCAGCAGCAGGTGGTGATCGGCAACCGTGGTAGTCAAAACTCTCAAAGCTTGGATAAAGCAATTACCAGGGAGAGTCAAACGCACGACGTAGATGTATGTGGAGCTGGGAAGGCTTATGATATGGTAGAAAAAATGTCAGCAATAATCAATTCAGAGATGCAAAGATGAATAAACGCTCAATGACGGTACTGTGCTGGTCCTAGGCTAGACCGTACTAGAGACGTGAGCCTAGAACACTAACAAAATCACGGCGCTGCACATAGTCAAGGGGAAAGCACACTCTGATTTTTTTGCGCTCCCTTTTTCTTTTTTCCGAAGATCACTATAATGGCGAGTGTCTCAAAACTCTTCCCAACTCAAACTAAGATGATAGGCACGAATTTTTTTGACTAATTTTTTCGGAAATCAGGCAGCAACGACCAAAAAGTGCGGTAAAATAACAATATGATGGCAGGTGTCTCAAAAGACTCAGAAAAGCCTAAAAATATAATAGGGGAAAATATTTTCACCTGTCGAAATTTTGGCCTAAAAACTGCCCGCGGGTCGCCAGACTTTTTTTCCCGATACCTACTCAGGCAAGGAAACACGAAACCGAAACTAGGTGGATCTCGAAAACAAATATAAAAGGAAAAGAACTCGGCTTGGTGGTGGATATATGGTGGTAGAATATGGCAGCGGTAGTGGTATATGGCAGGGGTGGTGTTATATGGATACAGATTGGTGGTGGTATGTGGCAGGGGCGATGAAGATGGTGAGGCGACGGCATGACAACTTATGAACAAAACTCGTTAGTCTAAAAGACTAGACACTAAGACCAACAACTTGACACGACGGTGCAACCGCAAATTCAACAAAGCAAAATAATGAAAAGACTATGCAAAGGCTCAAACTGGTTCAGGTATGATGAACTAACCCTAATTTTTTGTTGGCTTTTTCGTGGACTATTGGTACGAAGAACAGACTCGATCTAATCTACGAAAACTATAAAATCTCACCGAGCAACCTGAAAATCTGATACAACTTGATAGAGGCAAGTGTGTCCCGTCTTTCGATGAGATGGTGATTATCATTTTTGGAGGAGTAGACTTTGACGATCCAACTACGAACGTGCGAAGACGTCGCGCCTTAGCAATCGCAAAACCAACAGCGAGAGGTTATTGACCACGCCGGAGCACGGTCAACCTGACCACGAGGGTCTATTTCCTACAAGCAATTGAAGAACAAGCAAGAAACTGATACTACAATCTAGATATTGCGAATATAAGAGGAAAGCTTTATTGATCAAGGTGGGGTTCTGTGACGCCTTTGTCTGGTCGTTGAACACAAACGAAGTATCTGAAGTTGCAGCTATGGCGAACTTTAATTTAAACAAAACCCAAAGTCTAAACGACGCCCTAAGGGCCGTATATATGGAGGAAGAGGTGGTAATTTCGTGGCCCTTGGAGGAGGGGTTCGAAACCAACCCTAACTCTTGTTTCCCCACACATACAGACTCTAAAAACTGCCAATACTCAAGTATTTCGAAATTAAATGGGCTTGACCCAATAATAAGGTCACCCAAGACCTATAATAGCCTCTGGACAAAATTTATGAAGTGGCATCTTGTATATTTCGTCCAAGGGTTCACACACTCACTTGTAACTCCGTTCTTGTTCCCCTTGCGCATGCCATCATCTCCATGCTTGATCTTGCTCCAATGTTCATCCTTCTTGTCCAAGCTAGGCCCTTCATTTGTAAGCAAGACAAATATATCCAATTTAGGCAGCATCATATTCTCATGAACATTAGAATCATTACCAAGAAATGAAAGTACCTGGTAATTTAATTGGCGTGCGCGAACTCTAGTAATTGGTCCTATATATGTATCAGTTGGGGCTGTGGGTGTAACTTTGTTAGTGATGTGCTCATCAGTATTGGAGTCCGGAATTGTTCTGAGGGTACCACGTGATTACCAGCGTCACCGAAAGGGGTTTCGACGGGCCCCGACAAGTGTTGGGGGGGGCCATGGGCCAAGGGGAGGGGGCAAAACAGACCACTAAGGGGCTGAGCGCCCCCCTCTCCCAATCTCACGTAACTAGGATGGTTGGGGCCGCCCCCTATGGCTTCCCACCTCCCGGCTTGGGGGCAAGTTACCCTAGGGGAGATCCATCCGCCCTGGCCGCCCCCCTCCCTAGGGGAAACCCCAGGGGCGCTACCCCCTCCTCCCTTCTCATATATATAGAGAGGTAGAGAGAGGACAACCGCACCCTTGAGCACATCTCTATGCTACGACGCTACCTTCCTCTCCCTTGTAGCCATCTTCCTCTCCGTAGTGCTTAGCGAAGCTCTGCTAACATTCCACCACCACCACCGCCACCACGCTGTTGTACTGCTGGAGGACTGGAGCTACTACTTCACCATTGCTCGCTGGATCGAGGAGGTGAAGGTGTCATCAAGCCATACGTGTGCTGAACGCGGAGGTGTCGTCCGTTCGGCACTAGATCGGAGTTCGCGAGACGGATCGTGATTGGATCATGAAGACGTTCGACTACATCAACCACGTTTCTTAACGCTTCCGCTTAGCGATCTACAAGGGTATGTAGATCCAATCTCTCCTCTCGTAGATTTTTATCTCCTAGATTGGATCTTGGGTGTTTGTAGGAAATTGTTTGTTTCACATGCAACATTACACACCAGAAGAGCCCTTAGCGCGCGGTTCCTGTGGAGGCATCCCGCACCACAAAAAAGGAACTGGATTGCGCACCCTGACACATTCCTGACAGGGCACGGCAACACTTTAGGAGACGAAGCACCGAATAGGCAGGTTTAAATGCTTTAGGGAATTCATCCAAGGCAAAGCCAATTCTAGTACATGGGCAAAATAACACAGGCGGGTGCGCCCTGACGGCCTAAGGATAATGCAGCCCGAGGGGCGCCATCAATCTTGAACAAACCAAAAAATCACCTGGCAATGACGCCGTCGAAGTTTCGGGGTAGTCGAAGACTTGCGCCACTTTAGGATCGAAAGTAAGTCTAGAGGGGGGTAATTAGGCTACTTAACAAAATAAAAATCTAGCCTTTTTCCAATTTGAAGTGTTGGCATATTTTAGCAATTAGGACAAGTCAAGTAATCAACCTACACATGAAATTCTAAAAGTGTAGCAGCGGAAAGTAAAGCATTGCATATGAAGATAAAGGGGGAGGTTTAGAGAATGCAAACGCAATGGAGACACAGAGATTTTTTAGTGTGGTTCTGATAGCTGGTGCTATCATACATCCACGTTGATGGAGACTTCAACCCACGAAGGGTAACGGCTGCGCGAGTCCATGGAGGGCTCCACCCATGAAGTGTCCATGAAGAACCAACCTTGTCTATCCCACCATGGCCATCGCCCACAAAGGACTTGCCTCACTCAGGTAGATCTTCACAAAGCAGGCAATCTCCTTGCCCTTACAAACTCCTTGGTTCAACTCCAGAATCTTGTCGGAGGCTCCCAAGTGACACCTAACCAATCTAGGAGACACCACTCTCCAAAAGGTAATAAAAGGTGTGTTGATGATGAACTCCTTGCTCTTGTGCGTTAAGTGATAGTCTCCCCAACACTCAACTCTCTCACACAAATTTGGATATGGTGGAAAGATGATTTGAGTGGAAAGCAACTATGGGAAGGCTAAAGATCAAGATTGTTGTGGTAGGATTGGTATATCTTGGTCTCAACACATGAGCAAGTGGTTCTCTCTCAGAAAATGTGTAGTGGAAGTGTAGGCATGTTCTGATGGCTCTCTAACAAATGGAGATAGGGGTGGAGGAGTATATATAGCCTCCACACAAAATCGAACTGTTACACACATTTGACCCAACTTGGTCAGACCGAATAGGTGAACTTGCTGAGACCGAAGCAGTTCAAAATGTGAACGTTAGGAATCTCGGTGGGACCGACATGATCAACTCAGTGGGACCGATGTGCTATGGCTAGGGCAAGACCTCATCTCAGTTGCGCCGATTGCATGAACTCGGTGAGACCGATTTCAGCAAATAGCAATACAGAGAATTGGTCAAGCAGACTTGATGGGACTGATCGCTCATTTCAGTGAAACCGAAACGTTACAAAAGGCTCACACAGAGTTTAGCATGAAAACTCGGTGGGACCGATAGCTCTTCTCGGTGAGACCGAAATGTTACGAAAGGATCACACAGAGTCTGCAATGCCATCTCGGTGAGACCGAGATCCGTATTAGTGTGACCGAATTGTCTAGGGTTTCTGGCAGTGGCTATGACAAATGAACTCGGTGGCGTCGGATGGATCAAATCGGTGGGGCCGAGTTTGACTTAGGGTTTTGGACATTTGTGGAATTTGAGAAAGTGGCTGAGGATTTTGTAGCAATATCACTAAACACCTTGTCCTTAGCATTTTGAAGGGTCCACATCTCTAGTTCATGTTGTGCCAATCATTGAACTTCCTCAAATATTTAACTTGAATGGATATTAGTTTAGTGAGCTATATGTTGTTATTAATTACCAAAACCACCCGGGGATTAGTTGCACTTTCAATCTCCCCCTTTTTGATAATTGATGACAACATATAGATCAAAGCTTCGACAAATGATAATAAGAGCAGAATACATCGTCGCTTTGAGAAGTATGTGATAAGCAAGGGCTCCCCCTAAATTTTTGCATTATTTAAGATTTGATTTTGAATGAAAATGCATAATTGATTAGGATCATGGGTTAGTCTTCCATGTCACATATATCTTGGTGGAGCGCTCAAAATTATAAAATGTAAGCAACAAGAACTCATCACCCAAATAAACAAGTGAATGATCATACACAATCATGCAAGCACACATTAAGCATAGTATGATCAACCACAGAAGTATCTCACGAGCATAAGAAAATTGTAGCAAAAAACAAACGAACTGAGTAGCAAGCAAAATCCAACAAAGAGAACCAAAACTCTCTCTCTCTCTCTCTCTCAGCCTAATGATCTATACACTTTCTCCCCCTTTGGCAACCAGTTACCAAAAACTCAAAAATGCATAGTCCTATACGACACTCTAGGCATGATCTCCGGGAGCTGCTGAAGAAGTCTTCTCGCTGGTGGCTCCGGTGTGCGTAGACGGCGTGGAGAGCAGAACATCTGCAAACACTTCAAACGAAGTTTCTGGAGCTGGAGGAGTTGACACTAGAGGTACAACTGTGGAAGTGGTTGCAGGTGCTGAAAGTGTAGGCCTAGGCTCGGCAACTAGCACAGCTGAAGATCTTTCTCCTCTTGGGACTCTGTGGAAAGCATCAGTAGTATCTCTGTCCTCTGCATCTTCCTTAAGCTTTTCCCCAACTGTTTGTATCTCAGTGATCTTTACATCAAGATCATAGAATTTGGTTTCAACAATCCTCTCAAGACTCTCTTGATTTTGAGTCAAGCTGGCCAGGCTCTTATCAATCCTTAGAATGGCAAGCAGATGGCAGAGCTGATCTTGCTTGGTTTTGGAGACTCCGGAAGCACGTGCTACTTTTGCTCCTTTAGCTTTCTCAATCTTTCTTGGCCTTCAACTGATGTAGGATGTGATGCATCCATGACAATCTTATTTTCCTCGAAATCTAGCCTAAGAGATACATGCCTCTTGTCAAGTAGATATGCCCCTTGTTGCAAGCTTGGAGCTAATCAACATCTGAATGTGAGGGGCATATCCACAAGATCTCTTTTGGTCGGCTGCAGTTCTCTTGATCGTCTCATCAATCAGGCTCATTGCTAGCTCTTGAGCTTGCGTTGTATTTCCTCGAAGAGGAAAGGGAGATGCAGCACAACAGCGTAAGTATTTCCATCAGTTTTTTAGAACCAAGGTATCAATCTAGTAGAAGACCACGCGCGAGTCCCTCGCACATGCACAAACAAATAGGAACTTCGCAGCCAACGCGATAAGGGGTTGTCAATCCCTTTACGGTCACTTATGAAAGTGAGATCTGATAGAGATGATAGTTTATATTTTTGGTATTTTTGGTTTATAAGAACAACAAATAAAAGAAATAAAAGTAAAGTATATGTAGATTGATATGTTGAGAATAGACCCGGGGGCCATAGTTTTCTCTAGTGGCTTCTCTCATGATAGCGATATTCTACGGTGGGTAAACAAATTACCGTCGAGCAATTGATAGAAAAGCGAATAATTATGAGACTATCTAGGTATGATCATTGTATATATGAATCATGTCTGAGACAAGTAGACCGAATCCTGCCTGCATTTACTACTATTACTCCACACATCGACCGCTATCCAGCATGCATCTGATGTATTGAGTTCATAAGAACAGAGTAACGCCTTAAGCAAGATGACATGATGTAGAGGGATAAACTCAACCAATATGATATAAACCCCATCTTTTTATCCTCGATGGAAACAATACAATACGTGCCTTGCTGCCCCTACTGTCACTGGGAAAGGACACAACAAGATTGAACCCAAAGCCAAGCACTTCTCCCATTGCAAGAACTATAGATCTAGTAGGCCAAACCAAACCAATAATTCGAAGAGACTTGCAAGGATAATATGAGCACACATAAAATGTTCAGAGAAGAACCAAATATCTTTCATAGATAACCTTGATCATAAACTCACAATTCATCGGATCTTGACAAACACACCGCAAAAAGAGATTACATCGAATAGATCTCCTCGAAGACCGAGGAGAACTTTGTATTGAGATCCAGAGAGAGAGAAGAAGCCATCTAGATACTAGCTATGGACCCGAAGGTCTGTGGTAAAATACTCACAACTCATTGTGAGGGCGATGATGATGATGATGAAGGACTCCGTGATGGATCCCCCTCCGGTGGAGCTCCAGAACAGGCTCCAAGATGGGATCTTCACGGGAACAGAAGGTACGGCGGTGGAATTAGGGTTTTCTCTCTATTCACGGAGGTTTTGGGGTACGTAGACTTATATAGGAAGGAGGGCACCGGGGGACGCTCGAGGGGCCACGAGGCAGGGGCGCGCCCTGGGAAGGAGGCGCTCCCCCACCCTCGTGGGCCAGCCCTCGATCCCCTGACGTGGTTCTCAAGCTCCGCGTGCGTGATTTTCTCCAAAAATATCTCTCGCAAAGGTTTCATTCTGTTTGGACTCCGTTTGATATTCTTTTTCTGCAAAACCCTGAAATAGGCAAAAGACAGCAATCTGGACTGGGCCTTTGGGTTAGTAGGTTAGTCCCAAAAATGATATAAAAGTGAATGACAAAGCCCATTAAACATCCAAGACTTCATAAATAATAGCATGGAACAATCAAAAATTATAGATACATTGGAGACGTATCAAGCATCCCCAAGCTTAATTCCTGCTCGTCCTCGAGTAGGTAAATGATAAGTAAAGAATTTTTTATGTGGAATGCTAACCAATATAGTTTTTCAATGTAATTCTCTTGATTGTGGCATGAATATTCAGATCTGAAAGATTCAAGATGAAAGTCTATGTCGACATAAGAAATAATAATACTTCAAGCAATACTAACAAAGCAATCAAGTCTTCTCAAAACACTATGGCTAAAGAAATTTATCCCTACAAAATCATATAGTGTTGGCTATGCTCCCTCATTATCACACGAAATATTCATATCATGCACAACCCCGATTTCAGCCAAGCACGTGTTTTCATACTCTATCTTTTCAAACCTTTCAACTTTCACGCAAGACATGAGCGTGAGCCATGGATATAGCACTATGGGTGGAATAGAGGTGGTTGTGGAGAAGACAAAAAGGAGGGAGATAGTCTCACATCGACTAGGCATATCAACGGGCTATGGAGATGCCCATCAATAGATATCAATGTGAGTGATTCGGGATTGCCATGCAACAGATGCACTAGAGCTAAATATGAATGAAAGATCAACAAAAGAAACTAGTGGGTGTGCATCCAACTTGCTTGCTCACGAAGACCTAGGGCATTTGAGGAAGCCCATCGTTGGAATATACAAGCCAAGTTCTATGATGAAAATTCCCACTAGTATATGAAAGTGACTAAACATGAGACTCTCTACAATGAAGAACATGGTGCTACTTTGAAGCGCAAGTGTGGAAAAAAGATAGTAGCAATTGTCCCTTTTCTTTTCCTTTTCCTTTTCTTTTTTTTGGCCTTTTTTTCTTTGGCCTTTTTTTTCTTCTTTTTTTCTTTTTTTTGCGGAGGGGCTTTATACATTTAGCCTTTCCTCCCATGGGACAATGCTGTAATAATGATGATCATCACACTTTCATTACAACTCGATACTACAACAACAAAGTATGACTCTATATGAATGCCTCCTGCGGTGTACCGGTATGTGCAATGAAACAAGAGTGACATGTATAAAAATTATGCATGGTGGCTTTGCCACAAATACGATGTCAACTACATGATCATGAAATGGCAATATGACAATATGATGCGTGTCATATGAACGGAACGGTGGAAAGTTGCATGGCAATATATCCCGGAATGGCTATGGAAATGCCATGATAGTTAGGTATGGTGGCTGTTTTGAGGAACTATATGGTGGCTATTTTGAGGAAGGATATATAGTCGGTTTATGGCACCATCGAAAGTTGTGCGGTACAAGACAGGCTAGCAATGGTGGAAGGGTGAGAGTGAGTATAATCCATGGACTCAACATTAGTCATAAGAACTCATATAATTATTGCAAAAATCTACGAGTCATCAAAACAAAGAAATCAACGCATGCTCCTAGGGGGGAGGTTGGTAGGAGTTAACCGTCGCGCGCCCCCGACCTCCACACAAAGGTTGGCACTCTACAAATACCTCATGCTCTAACTTCGTCACATAGCGGTTCACCATACGTGCATGATACGGGAATCACTAACCTTAACACAAGTATTTCTCAATTTCATAATAACTCCACTAGCATGACTCTAATATCACTATCCTCATGTCTCAAAACAATTATCAAGCATCCAACATCTCATTCTATTCAATGCACTTAGTGTGATTTTTTTACTACATTGACATTGGATGTTTATCATGTGAAGACTAGTTTTTTAGCCTAAACACATTACCATGTTGTTTTAATACAATCTCGAATAGATATAAGTGAAGCATGAGAGTTCAACAATTTCTACAAAATATTACCACCACCGTGCTCTAAAAGATATAAGTGAAGCACTAGAGCAAAAACTATTCAACTCAAAAGATATAAGTGAAGCACATATAGTGTTCTAATAATTTCTAGGCCATATTTAACTCTCTCAAATAGGTGTGTCCAGCAAGGATGATTGTGGCAAACTAACAAGCAAGGACTCAAATTATACAAGACGCTCCAAGAAAAACACATACATCTTGCGAATAATTATATAGCTCCAAGTATAGTTACCGATGGATGAAGACGAAAGAGGGGATGCCTTCCCGGGGCATCCCCAAGCTTAGGCTTTTGATTATCTTGAATTTACTTGGGGTGCCATGGGAATCCCCAAGATTAGGCCTTTGCTACTCCTTGTTCCATAGTCCATCAAAGCAATACTCAAAACTTGAAAACTTCACAACACAAAACTTAGACAAAAATTCTCATGAGCTCTGTTAGTATAAGAAAGCAAACCACTACTCAAAAGTGCAGCAATGAATTCATTCTTTGTTTATATTGGTGTTAAAACTACTGTATTCCAACTTCTATATGGTTCATATCCTCCAACACTACTCATAGATGCATCGGAATAAGCAAACAACACACGAAAAACAGAATCTGTCAAAAACAGAACAGTCTGTAGTAATCTCCAGGTTTCGCCAACTTCTGGAACTCCAAAAAATTGAAACTAAATTGGTAAATTTGCGGAATTTGTCTAGCAATCATCTGCAAAATTAATCAACTAAAAAGAACGCTCCAGTAAAATCAGAAGACCAATTTAGCGAGCGCTAACGATTCTGTTTTTCACAGCAAGATCACATAAACTTCACACAAGTCTTCCCAAAGGTTCTACGTGGCACAAACACTGAACAAAACATGAAACCACATCTAATCAGAGGCTAGATGCAATATTTATTCCCTAACAGCAGCAAAAACAAGAAACATAAAATTGGGCTGCCTCCCAACAAGCGCTATCGTTTTACGCCCCTGGCTAGGCACGATACAAGATAGATCTAGGGAATGCCATAATGATATGATATGTCGCGAAAGCTCATCTCATATTCCCTACGTTCAGCAGCAAGCTTTCTTTGTGAAAATCAAAAGTAATAAAAAGGTCTAAATTTAATGGGACAAAAGTCCCCTACATCAATCTCGGGAGGAACATGTTCCTCTTTTGGCCCTTTGTAGTGGATGACCAATTCATCGTTATGGGCATTCTTTTGGCAGAAGGTCATAAGCCTTAGCTCAAGGGAGAAGCCTAACCCATTATTTTGAACCGCAAAATCATCATTTATCTCAGAAATTCTATCAATCAAGATCTCAACGGGAACCTTTTTTCTAAGGTTTTCATTAAAAGCAACATGATCAGGAGAGCGCAACCACATTAGGTCTTCTTGATTGAACAAGATAGCCTCTATAGGAGGACGACCGGCATCTACTCCGTAATGAGTAAAGATTTCTTTGGCCTCTTTCCTGATATATCTAAATTCATGAGCCAAAAAGAGAGTAGCTACACGCTTAACGGAAGAATGCTCAATATTGGAAAATTTCAAAAAGATTCTCTGAATACAGGGATGCATATGGATAAATTGCCTTTCAATTTCTACTATAATCATAGATACAGCATCCGCAAGGCTACTAGTTCTGTGAAGAATCGAGCCACCCACATTGGGCAAAGCACCGGCACAAGTGAAGAAGTCTTGAAGAACTCCTTTCCCAATAATATTACCGCTACCAACCCGGAAATTCTTAATATGTAAAGTGGTAGCTTCATCCGGGGGATCAACATGGACGTTGCCCTCGACATTACTACCCTTCTCGATAGGATCGTCCCCCATCTCAGACATGAGGGCAATCAGGCAAGCAAACATCACACGAGCAAACAAGAAGCAAGCGAACGATAAACACACGGCGGAAGAAGGGCAAATAAAACGGCAAGGGTGAAGTGGGGGAGAGTAAAACGAGAGGAAAATAAATGTAATGCGAAGGATACAGGTTTATGATAGGTACTTGGTATATGACTTTTGCGTAAGCCTCCCCGGCAACGGCACCAGAAATTCTTCTTGCTACCTCTTGAGCTTGGGTTGTATTCCCTCGAAGAGGAAAGGGAGATGCAGCACAGTAGCGCAAGTATTTCCCTCAGTTTTTGAGAAGCAAGGTATCAATCCAGTAGGAGACCACGCGCGAGTACCTCGCACCTGCACAAACAAATAAGAACTTCACAACCAACGCGATAAGGGGTTGTCAATCCCTTTACGGACACTTACGAAAGTGAGATCTGATAGAGATGATAGTTTATATTTTTGGTATTTTTGGTTTATAAGAACAGCAAATAAAAGCAATAAAAGTAAAGTAGATGTAGATTGATATGTTGAGAATAGACCCGGGGGCCATAGTTTTCTCTAGTGGCTTCTCTCATGATAGCGATATTCTACGGCGGGTAAGCAAATTACTGTCGAGCAATTGATAGAAAAGCGAATAATTATGAGACTATCTAAGCATGATCATTGTATATAGGCATCACGTCGGAGACAAGTAGACCGACTCCTGCCTGCATCTACTACTATTACTCCACACATTGACCGCTATCCAGCATGCATCTAGTGTATTGAGTTCGTAAGAATAGAGTAACGCCTTAAGCAAGATGACATGATCTAGAGGGATAAACTCAAGCAATATGATATAAACCCCATCTTTTTATCCTCAATCTCAACGATACAATACGTGCCTTGCTGCCCCTACTGTCACTGGTAAAGGACACCGCAAGATTGAACCCAAAGCCAAGCACTTCTCCCATTGCAAGAACTATAGATCTAGTAGGCCAAACCAAACCAATAATTCGAAGAGACTTGGAAGGATACTATGAGCACACATAAAAATTTCAGAGAAGAACCAAATATCTTTCATAGATAACCTTGATCATAAACTCACAATTCATCGGATTTTGAAAAACACACCGCAAAAAGAGATTACATCGAACAGATCTCATCGAAGACCGAGGAGAACTTTGTATTGAGATCCAAAGAGAGAGAAGAAGCCATCTAGATACTAGCTATGGACCTGAAGGTCTATGGTAAACTACTCACAACTCATGGTGAGGGCGATGATGATGATGATGAAGGACTCCATGATGGATCCCCCTCCGGTGGAGCTCCAGAACAGGCTCCAAGATGGGATCTTCATGGGAACAGAAGGTATGGCGGTGGAATTAGGGTTTTCTCTCTGTTCACGGAGGTTTTGTGGTACGTAGACTTATATAGGAAGAAGGAGGGCACCGGGGGACGCTCAAGGGGGCCACGAGGCAAGGGGGCGCGCCCTGGGAAGGGGGGTGCGCCCCCCACCCTCGTGGGCCAGCCCTCGATCCCGTGACGTGGTTCTCAAGCTCCGCGTGCGTGATTTTCTCCAAAAAATATCTCTCGCGAAGGTTTCATGCCGTTTGGACTCCGTTTGATATTCTTTTTCTGCAAAACCCTGAAACAGGCAAAAAAACAGCAATCTGGACTGGGTCTTTGGGTTAGTACGTTAGTCCCCAAAATTATATGAAAGTGAACGATAAAGCCCATTAAACATCCAAGACTTAATAAATAATAGCATGGAACAATCAAAAATTATATATACGTTGGAGACGTATCACTCATGACTTTGAATTTCTTAGGTACATCAAACATGTGAAGAAAATTTATTGAGTGACCATGGATCATCCTATGATCTCCTGACTTGGGAAAAGGAGTGTGCCTCAAGATGGTATTGACAGTGGTTAGTCTAGGCAACAGATGGTCTATGGAACGAAGCTTGTGGGATTTCAAATCCTTCTCTGGAATAGGCTTGTACATGTTGGCCATAGAATTATCATCCTTCCTAGGCTTAGAATATACATATGTGTACTTCCCATCTTCCTTGCGTGCATTGATAATATTTGCCCATTCTGTGATTGTTGATTGATATCTTGTGCCTTCTGTCATCCAGACAATTGTTCCATCAGGATAGAAATGACCAGTGGAGTAGAATTGCATAATCATCTCATCTTTCCATCTGGTCAGCTTCTGTCCAACAAACTTGTCAACCTCATTCATTCTGAAACTCTCATGCACATGGGGAAAGTACTCTGCATGCTTATCAATGTACTTACAGTCAACCCATTGCATGTTGCACACTATTGGCTTCTTGTCCAAAAGGATTGTCTCATAGAAATATTGTTGTCTCTGGTGTGGAAACGATAATAAACATCAGTTCTTCTTCTTGAAGCATAGGGATTAGTCGGTCTCCAACATTTCAGACCTGCATCCTTTCTTAGTTTCATGTTTTTAGCAACAAGATGAGCGTCATTATGATCTGGTATCTTCGGCTTGAGCTTCCTGAGCATCATAGACTCATCATCATCAGAGGAATAATCTCCTTGAACTTGTTCTTCCTCTTGAACTTCTAGCACTGGGGCCTTGTTCTTCTCAGCAGAAGGGATGTCTCTGGTGGATCTCTTGGGTGCTGAAGGCTTGGGGGCAGATTTGGGCTTAGATGGAGCAACCCTAGACTTGATGGCACCCCCATCAGCTTCTGAGTCCTTGTAGAAGGTGCAACATGCTCTTCCTCTTCCTCATCAGCATCCACAACATCATCCCTCATGGATGGTCTTCTAATAACTCTAGCTATAGTCTTCTTGACTCTCTCTTTCCTTTTCTTTCCTCCAGCAACCTGATCATCTCTTGATTCAAGAGTGAATTACATGGTTTCTCGAGTTGAGGCTCTGGCCTTTGACATGGGAATCCTCTTGGCAGGAGCTTTCTTGTTCGAACCTGGCTTGACATCTTTAGTAGTGTCTTCCTTTCTCATAGACTGCTTCTCGGAAGTGACCTCTTGAGCCACAAAGTCCTCATCTTCACTGTCAGAATTTCTCTTCTTCCTTGTCTTGGTAGAAGATTTTGGTAGGTTGTTGGGTGTGCTTCTGCTACTTTCATAATAGCTGATGTTGGAGGGACTAGTGCCCTCACTTAGATTTGCATGCTCCTCTGAACTGTTCTGACTGTCACTGTTGTCTGACATCTCTGACACTGGCCCTATGAATATATAGGTATATGTAGAGTAGATGAGCATCACAAAGCATAGCTATTTTGGCAAAAAGTAGATGCCGGGGTCACCCGCCCTGGTTTTCTTGGCGGAGCCGGCGTCATCAGATCCCTCGACGGCAAGCACGGCCTTACCTTTGCACTTCCTGTTGCGGTGCCGGCCTTTCTTCGCCGGGGCGGCAGTATCCTCATATGAAGAGTCGGTTTCCACGTCGGCATCTTAGCTGGGGTACTTCCTTCCCTCCTCAGCCCGCGCACACCTGTCAGCAAGAACATAGAGTTCCGCCACATCTTTCACCTTGGTCATCGCCAGTTCTTCGCGCATCTTGCGGTTACACATGTTCTGATGGAACGCGCTGATGATGCCGGCATGGTGAACATCGGGGATATTGTACTGTACCCGGTTGAACCTCTGTATATACTTGCGCAAACTCTCGCCTTCCTTCTGGGGAATGACGTGCAGGTTACTTGCTTGGCCATGGGCTTGGTGACCTCCAGTAAAGGCGCCAACAAACTCATGGCACAAATCCGACCAGGAGGAAATAGAGTCCACCGGCAAGTGCATCAACCATGAAATGGAGTTGCGTTTAAGAGCCAATGGAAAGTAATTCACAAGCACCTTATCGTCGCGGGCTCCGGCAGCTTGCATCGCGATGGTGTAGATGCTGAGGAACTCCGACGGGTGGGTCTTGCCGTTGTACTTCTCGCCAACGTTAGGCTTGAAGGTGCGGTGAGTGGGCCACTGGAACTGCCGCAGCTCACGGGTAAAAGCCGGACAGCCTACCTCGTAAGGTAGACCTCCAGGGCTCTTCGGTGCCGGGTAGTTCACAGCAGGCCCTGCTCGCCTATCTGACTGGTGGCGCACTCCGCGCCGGCGCTCGATGGTGGTTCGAGCGTCTTCATGAGCTCGCTCCTGAAGAACTTGATGCTGGTCACCATGGGTCCGTGGGTCAGACGATGCTATGGAGATGGCGTCACCCGCGACGTCTCGACAAGTCGACACACGCGATACCGGGTGAGGAGGAGGCGAATGCACCGTGGCCGCGGTGCTGCCGGTCCTCCCGCCGCCGGTGCGTGGGACCCCTTCGGAACGTCGACCCGGGGGCCTCGATGGGCTTGGCTCATCCTTGTTGGTGACCGCGACAAGGCTTTGGATGGTGGCTCTCCATTCGTCGAGTTTCCCCGTAATGGGAGGAAAGTCGAGGAGCAACTGCGCTCGCGCCAGGGCTTATGCTGGGGTTAGCGGTAGCGAAACCTACACGGACCGCGACGCGCTTCGACCCCTGACCATGTCAGGAGGAGCTCCATCACGATCTCGTGGTCACATGCCATTTTCACCAGCGCTTCGGCGGGCGGGCAGGTCTTCTACGTCTCGAGAGTGGCGCTCGGGGCTCTTCCCGCAGCGACGCCCGGGATCTTCGACATGATGATGCCGTTCGTCGCGCGCTGCTTGGGAGGAGCGCACTGTCGGCGCCGGCATGGGAGTCCTGGAGGCCCTCGCGTCGCCTTCGGGTGATGCGGCAGTGATCCTGGAGGGCCCCGCGCCACCCGTGGAGGGCCTAGCTCCGTCTTTGGATTTGGCGGTGTGTGGCCCGTTACCAGGCGCACAAACATCGCCACCTCCCGAACTCCGGCTGCTGGGACGGTGTTGGTGTTCGCGAGCAGTGCCCCGGGTCCTTTCCGCGACCGGTCCGCTGCTCGCCCGCGTCGAGACGGGTTGTCCGGCTTCCGACTGGCCAACCGCCACCGTCGTCTTCTTCTTGGGCGCCATGATGATGAAGAAGCGTCGAACTAATTGCTAAAGCCGATTTTCACAACTGCGCCCCCTACCTGGCGCGCCAAAGATGTTGGTGTATTGGATCGACACATATGGGATCACAAGAATGCCTACTACGGTTGCGGGGCGCGGGGTTGAGAGAAGAGCGGATCCAATAGATAGCACACGGTTCCTTTACCCAGGTTCGGGCCGCGAGGATGCGTAAAACCATACTCCTGCTCTGGTGGATTGTATATCTGTGTTCTTCAGCTAGCTATGGGGCGTGAGGAGCTCCAAAAAGCCGAATCCTCCTCCTGGTCGCCTCGGGCCTCCTTTTAAAGAGAAAGGGGTCGCCACAGTGGCACACAGGAGGTGGAAAGGGTACAATGATGCGAGGTTTATCCCTCGCATTACATGACAAGGCGCATTTAATGCGTCTTGCTTAGGTGTCCTTGCTTTATCGGGGACGGGGGAGAGGCATGTCTTGTCCACCGCCGCTCCTTCTTGTGTTGACACGCGCCCTGGCCAGCGGTGCCTGAGATGCCATGTAGGCAGGCAGGCAGCTGAGGTGGCGCAATGGTGGGTCTTCACGAAGATCTGCATGTCGCTACGCAGGTGCCTACCCAGCTGGTTGGGTCGGCAGCTGCATAAGGCGGTGGTGGTTTTAGTTGGTGTGGGCCTGATGGTGGCCCTGCAGATGTCCCCGGCAAGGGTCTTGCCGCGGCGCCTGCCGTCATCCCCGGCAAGATGCTTGCCAGAGGTCTTGTGGTCTTCCTTGGCTGGGATCCCGCCAAGGGTCGTCGTCTTCTTAGTGTGTATCTGATCTTGAATGTCTTCACAAAGATCTGCATGCCACTACGGGGACATCTCCCGAATCCTTGCCCTACGGGGGCAGTAGACTCAAGGGTGATTCGCTCCGTAGGCGAGGGGCGAGTTGCCGCGGCAAGGGTCTTGCCGGGGCTGCTAAAGCCGGCCCCGACAAGGATCTTGCCGGGGCTCCTAAAACTGGCTCCCGGCAAGGATCTCGCCGGGGGAACCCGCTTCGTTCCTTTGCTCTTTGTGGTCTTGGCTTTGGGCTTCAGTTCCATCGAGCTTCGGTCTTACCCTGGCTCACCTCCCTTGCCGTGCTTGGTGTGGTGGTGCCCATGGCTCAGACTGCCCGTGCACAGTCATAGGGGTACAAAAAGTGTACCCCCCTTTTTGTACACCGACTGTAGACAGAGAAACTTAACTTTATATTTCTACATAAAGCATTTCAGAGCTATCGATATGACTAACCCAGTGACACCGAACCAGCAACAGAGTCTAAACATCCAATTTCAGTTAGACCAAAATGAAGTTCGGTGACTCCGAGAAGCTAGGGTTTCACAAAGAAAGTGAACTCAGTCACACCAATTTGTACACTTCGGTCAGACTGAGTAGTATATGTGCAATGGCCTGGGCCAAACCGGTGAGACCGATTTCTTCAGATCGGTCGGTTCGGGATGAATTCTGCGGAAACCTAACCCTATTTTTTTGCATCGAATCTATTCTAAAGGAAGTTTTGAGTGGATAGAATAATCTCAATCGTGGCTAGAAACATGACATTAATATTTGTGCAAGAATCAGAGTTAAAGAAAGCACAAAGAGTTTGAGTCAGTGCCCTAACTTGGCGACGAACTCCCTACGGCGACAACGGCGGTGGAGACTCCTGTTGACGGCGGCGGAGACCAGCGGCAGGAGGTCGCTGGCGACGATGGAGACGATCCGGAGACCAGGAGGGGCGGCAGAGCTGAGTAGGCGCGGTTGAGGGTTTGAAGGAATTTCCAAAATTCAACCCGCGGATATATATACCCAATCACTGTCAGTGTGACCGAGTGGAATGACTCGGTGGCACCGAGATGAAGAATCGGAAGCAGTTACTGCAACTCGGTGTGACCGAACTGTTCTAATTGGTTGCACCGAGGAGAAAACCTAGACCAACTTAATGAATTCAGTGAGAACGAATGGGATGGATCGGTCGGACCGAGATGCATTAAGAGGTTTTCGAATTTAAGCCCTTGACGGATCGATGACACCAAGTGCTCCCCACCGGTGGGTCCGAATTCGACTTGTTCAAACTTTGTGATGTAGGATGAATAAAGTTTGAGAAAAGAAAAGCATAGATAGCTAGAGGGAGTACTTAGGCATTCTTGTCCATCCATTTGGCAAACAAACTCAAAGCAACAGATGGATGTCATCGAATGGAGAAAAATATGCACCCAATAAGATGGCAAATAAAACATGTGGCAAAGCATGCACAAGCACTCTAGCACAATTGGCGATGACTAGGTCATCTATATACGAGTATATTGACTTAGAAATCAAATGAGAACATTTTATCATAGGTCATACTCATCGTTTAAGCACAAGTGGGATTACCACTTTTACATAAAGCATTGTTGTGTTCACATAATTAGACTTGCATTAGCTCAATTCTTAGAGGTAAGCTCCCCCTAGATGTGATATCCCCCCTTAGAGGGATGAACTAACCATGGGTCTTGTCGATGATGACTTCATGTAGATGTTGAAGATGTGGATGCTCAATTTTGATGTCAGGACCCCGATCCTAAGTCACACAGGTCTAGCCTGTAACACATCATATCACTTTGCGGCCTCACGCACGGTATCCCCACGGGTGCCACCTTACCTGGCCCGGGACCGTTTGGGCATTTTGGCACACGTATATGATAGTGTCGCTAGCATCCATATGACAGAGAACCTGGGCCGACATGACTAGTTATAAACCAAAAGTGGCACTAAATTATAGAGACAGGCATACATGACCCAGCAACGAACGTGTCGGTCATCAACGTATGAACCCAAGTCGTAGCAAGCTACAAGGATTTAAAGGAACAACGCGTGACATTTCCCCTAAGGGACAGACATAGGAACGAAGAAGGACACATGCCGGCCAGCCTAAGTGTTCCGGAGCAGTAGCGAGCTACCAAGGCTCGGTGGAAGCACTAGGAGACATTTCCCTGTAAGATAGGCTACCAAAGGTAAACAACTAGGTGTCGGATCCCACACATAGCAATACACATTACACGTACGCATAACATGCAAGTATGTGCTGTACAACATGGCATCACAACATAACTCAACAACTCATATAGATAAGGCCTAGAAGAGCCATCATAGCATTTATGACAAACAGAGGTCACATGACCCAACATGCAGAGCATACAGGCAATGGAAGCATAACATGTCTGAGTACAGACAACTACAAATGAAGAAGGCCGAAAAAGCCTGACTATCTACAAGACCCTCCCAAGGGTACGAGATCATAGCTGAGGTAACAAGCTAAACGTCGAAGTCCACGCGGAACCACTAGCGAGACTGAAGCCTCTCTGCAAAAACATAAATTAAGCAAACGTCAGTACAAAGGTACTCAGCAAGACTTACATCAGAACTAGCTACATATGCATCAGTATCAACAAAGGGGTGATGGAGTTTGACTGTAGCAAGCCAGCTTTGACTCGGTGGCTATCCTGAACTACGACTGCAAGCAACTCTTTTAAGGTGGCGCACAGGAGTCCACATATTCACCAATCAATACACCACTATGGATCCGCTCCCGTCTCCCTATGAGATGGCCATCCATAGCACTCACGCTTATCTTGCTTGTTTTAGAGTATCCACTTTCACTTGTCTATGAACTGTAGAGGCAACCCAGAAGTCCATTTCCGCGGACACGGCTATTCGAATAGATCATATATGTAACCCTGCAGGGGTGTACTTCTTCACAAACGCTCTCGCCACTTACCGCCATATACACATCATGTATCTTGGCAACCTTCAAGCGGAAGCCTGGCGAGGGTGTCGGCCACGACCTGACTAACCACACAAGTCTCTCGTCCAGGTTTATCGCCTATTTGGGTTCCATCCGTGGGGAGATCCGGCCGGGGTGTCGCTCACGGCCCCAAACGATGTGTACAGGGTTCCCGCATCACCAAACGTGCGATCGGTACACCGTGCCACGTACCTGCCACGTCACAGCCCACCCCGAGGGTCAGCGCTGCGCACGACCTCCAGTAAACTACAAACACCAGAAACTAATTGCAACTCCTGGACAGAGATCATGTTGATTAATAAGTCGAGAGAGTCAATTAAGGATCCCAATGTGTGGTAGTAGCTGTTTCATGGATCAACCAACACAGAACTCAGTTCCTGAGGACGGCTTCAATGAGACAACCCACCATGTACTCCTACATGGCCTCTCATCGCTACCTTTACCAGATCGTGTTCACACACTTAGCTCTCAACAGTAAGACATGTTCACCACATTCCAATTCATCCCCGATGAATCAGACCTAACACAACTCTAAGCAATAGCATGCATAACCAGAAAGCATGAAAGAGTAGGCACAACATGGCTCAAACAACTCCTACTCATACTAGTGGGTTTCAACTATTTACTGTGGCAATGACAGGTCATGCAGTGGAAAGGGGTTCAACTACCGCAGCAGGTAACAGTTGAAGCGTTGTTGTCCTAATGCATTAAAAGAGAGCAAGAGCGAGAGAGTGGGATTGTATCGGAATGCTCAATGGGGTTTTGCTTGCCTGGCACTTCTGAAGATATCAATGAGTCTTCATCGGTGTCATCGATCACATCGTCGGAACAGCGTCTACTGAGAGGGGACAAACATCGGCAAACAAGAGAGAACACAATCAATGCAATGCGTCAATATGATGCATGCTCATGACATGGCAATATGCTGTTGATTGAGCTAATGCAACTAGCAACCAAGTTAAATGAAGTTGGTTTGAATCAAAGGTTCAAATTCAAACTCCATATGTGATTATTTAAATGCCATTTAATTGATTTGACCTGATCAGCAGGTTTAACTTGCTCAAACATGCGTGAAAATGCCATAAACAGATTCCTTGAATTTTTCTGATCATTTTTCATATATAAATTATTTTCATTGGAGTTATAGATTATTTTATGTGATTTTTAGAAGTTTTAGCTATTTTCTGAAATAAATAAACCATTTCTGATTTATTTAAAATTCCAGAACACACTTATTGCGTCAGCATGACGTCACTGTGATGTCAGCAGTCAACAGGGGCTGGTCCAGGTCAAACCTGACGTGTGGGGTCCACACATCAGTGACACAGCAGTTAAACATGCTTAACTAAACTTAACAAAAGATTAAACTAAACTAAATAGGCACAGGGGCCCACACGTCAGTGACTAACTAACTAACCGATTAATTAAAACTAAACTAGGTTAATTAGCAGGGCGGGCCCCACTTGTCAGCGAGTTAGTGGTTGACTAAGGGCGTGGGGCCCATACGTCAGTGACCCCCGGG